>CM045770.1:89838899-90054364 GCA_025200525.1 Camellia lanceoleosa
TTCAAATCAAATCATATTACTAATTGATTTGGTTTCCGAGTATGATTCGGTCTTAATTATTAAAACAAATAAATTATGTTTTACGATTTGATTCAATTTGTAACTTTTATAATTATGATTACAGTTTAGAATTAAATTAGACAGCCAACTGTACAGATATATAGATAAGTTGTTAAAGGAAAATGAAAAATTTCTAATTTTCTTTCCCCTAATCCCCTAATTTCCTTTTTTTCGAAAACTGCTTTTTTTTTTTTTTTTTTTACCTAAAGGGAATTCGGGTTTGGGGCAGGGCAATTCTCGAGCTCCCAATCATCTCCGTTGTTAAATATTTGTTTATGTAATAATAGAGTTAGTTTTAAATAATAGTTTAAACAATTTTGTTTGTAAAATAATAATATATTACTTGACATTTAAGCAAGTTGTAATTACTAATCATTATATAATTTGTAAAATTATAATTTTAAATCAAATGAACAATATTTTCATTATTTGATTTGATTTTAACCGTTTGATTTATTTTAAAATTGAACCCGGTTCAATTATCTTGGTTTATAAAATTTGCTTTTTTTTTTTTAACAAAACACAAATTTTTATTGATTTAAACAAATTAGACTTATAATTTTGCATGGAATTAAATTTTTTTGAATGGGAAGTGCATTATTTTGAACCAAATACAATTTATATATTATTTATACACTTTGAAAGTGTTGAATAAATTTATTTTATCCTTTGTGGTGGGGTAGGTCAGTACGTATGTCTTGTTTGTTTTCTCATAGACATGGGATTGGATTGCCAATCCTGTCGAGCCCACAAAATTGATGTTTGTAACAGTTTAATGGAATTAAAAATACTTTCTAGTGACTAGTAATTTAGCAATCTCAATGGGAAGTGATATTCAATTCTAATCAATTTTTACACATTTAATTATTTTAGTGTACACACTTAATAAAATATTATTTTAATAATAATTATATCTTAAATTAAAATAATCATGATGAACATTCACTAGCAACCATAATATTATATGAAAATATTTTTTGTACATATCTTTTTAAAAAAAATAAAATCTCAATGTACATATTTTGAGTAAAAAAAAATACTAAATCCTTATTTTTTCATTGTTGTTACATTGCATGCTATATATTCTATACTCCTCTATTATTTGTAAATCAATACTCTCATAACAACTATTATATTTTTTTAATCACTAGACTTCTAATTTTTTTTGTTGCGATTTTCTGTTGGAGAATTAGTACCGAATTATTTCATTATATTTGGATATCAATTGCCGAATTATTACATTATATTCGGACATCAATTGTTGATTTTTTTTTTTTTTGGGAACAAATTTGTCGAACTAATCACTTTTATTTGAAAATTAAGTTTTGAATTAAATGTGTAATTTTGGAAAATCGGTGCAAAATCTCCAAATCGAAAAACATAAAAATAAAATAAAAAGGCGGAAAAGAGGGTTGAGTAATGTGTGTACAATGATTATGAGTGAGGGATATAATTGTAATTTTTAGTGTGTGAATTGAGAAAATAAATTAATAATCAAATTAATAAATATATATATAAGAGAAGATATATACTGAGATAATTAAGTGTGTAGAAATAAAATTTTCCAACCTAATCACATGAGACTAGAGGTGAAATAATTGTTTTGTCCCTCATTTTACGAAAACAATCACATTATACATAACGAGAACTGACTTTTAAGTAATTTCATATATCCAATCTTAATGAACAAATACCATTTCCATTTATAGTGTATAAACAAATATAATTTTTCTTACATCTTCAACTTAAGGTCCCATTTGCTTTCAGAGATAAAATGGAGATGATTGATAGTGAATGAATTAATAGTGAAATGATTGTTAGTGAGGGAATTGATAGTAAGAGGATTAGTAAAATTGTATTTGTTTTGATGATAATTGGTAGTGCAGGAATTATTAAATTATTTTTATAGAAAATAATAAAACAAATTAAATTATGATTTTTACTTAACAAAAAATATAAAATCATTAAACATTAATGTTCAAAAAAAATGCCTAACATGTAAAAAAAAAAAATCAGTTGACCGGTTGATCGGCCAGATATCATAGCGGACAACCGATAACTCACTAAGCTAACGGACTATTTTCCAATACCACCTCTTCGCCTAGACTACCAATCCGCTTGCCCAAGGCCTATCTTAATCCGAACAGACTATCAATTTGGAGGGCTACAAACAAAACAAATGTGAACTAAGCTCACTGTTCATTCATCACAGTCCGGAGTGGACAGCTACTCCGAAAAACAAACAGGGCCTAATATCATCATACTAGTAATCCCCTCACTAAAACAAACAAACACTACCCATTTTTGTCAAGTAATTTAGGTAGAGTTTAAAAAAATTAATACTAAGTTTGTTTTAAATTTTTTAATACAATTTTTTATGTCTTCAAAAAAAAAAATTTTGGGTATTTTTATATATTTGGTAAGCCTTTTTAATATTTTAATTATTTTTTTACTTTTTAAATTTACCTAAAAAGTAAAATATTTGTGAATTTTTTTTTTTAAAAAAAATAAATAAATACATACAAAAATTTAGTATATTTTCATTTTTTTTTATATTTATTGAATTTTATTTATAGATTTCTCCATAAATATTTTACTTTTTTAGTGCATATAAGTTAGATGCATTCAAAAGATTAAAAAAAAAAATTACTAAAATATGAAAAAAAAGGTTTACTAAATATAACAAAACGTAAAAAATAAAAAATTCAAAAACTGTATTTGAAGATTCAAAACTAAACAAAGTGTAAGCATTGAAATTGTTGAATTTTTTAGGTTAAAAAATTATTTTGATAAAAAAATCAACTGTTGAATTAAAATAAATTGTTTAACAAGTGAAAAAAAGTTTAAAGTTAATAATTTTAAAAAAAATTTCTTCTAATTGTGATGGTGAGATGCAACTGCAGAAGTGGATGTACTTGTAAAATAATGGTAGCTATGGAAATAATAACGATGGTGGTGGAAAAGTGCCACTAATGGCAATGGTGATCTTGGTCGCGACATGGTGGTAATAGTAACATGATAGTGGCGTTTGAAACAACGATGACAATGGTGGTGGTAGTGTAGTGGCAATGGTGATGACGATGGCGATGATAGGGGTATAATAGTGGAAGTGGTGGTGTCAGTGACGGCGAGGGTAGTGAAAATCATAATGGAACACATTAATATTTATGTATAAACAATATAAATTTAGTAAATATTAAATAAGAATCTTTATCCATAATTTTTTTATATATAACTTTTAGCCTACATTAGAACATCACCAATGATGTTTGCTAAAATAGCATTGCCATTGCTATAATTTGACAATGAATAGTGTTATTTTGCCAAATTATATCAATGGTGCTCCAATGGTCATATGCTATTTTGACAAATCTCAACCAATTTTCCTTCAAAGTTTGTAGATGTTGTTTGGATAGATTTTTTTACTATTTTTTTTTAATTATTGTTTTTGTCTTCTGTGACCTTTTTTTCAACTTATACTCGACTCGACAAATATGAAAAATTCAAAAAAAAAAAAAAATTAATATACCTCCGCCAAAACACATACCACTAAAAAATAAAAAAATAAAAAAAATAACTACAATAAAAAAAACATTATTCCATAATTATTCATCAAGAGACAAGAAAAAAATTTCTATATGTTTTGCATTTTTTTTTTTGGTAGGAAAAAAAGTGCACAATGGCTCTTTTTGCATCCCAAGACACCATCCATACTGTTAGGTCATGTTTGTTTGGGCGGACTGGATTAACATTCCCATGACTAATAGTCCTAGGATTATGAATTCGTTGGATTATGTATCCTATTTTAACTAGTAGTCAAGCTTAAAATAATTAGTCCGTACTTTAATTGTTTAATCAAACATCGGATTGATAATTTTATTGGACTATTAGTCTAATCCCAAGCTCATGTCCACCCAAACAAACATGACCTTAATGTTTTCACAATCCAATGGCTTATATGAGAATTTTAGAATCATCGGTTGTTTTCTCAAGACAACCCACATTTTCTCTTTCTCATCTTCATTTTTATCAACTCAGTAGGCTGAGCATCTCTCTCTCTCTCTCTCTCTCTCTCTCTCTCTCTATGTTCATCTATCTCTCCATCTTTATCAAACCCAGTTGGCTGATCAACATTACCATCATCATCCTAGCTTTACACGATTGAATCTCTAGCAAAACAACACAGTCTTCACCATCTTTCTCTTTCTTTAGATCTCATCTCACCATCATCATCCTGTAAGCTTAGAGTCCATCCTCTTGTACTTGTTCTTAGCTTCCAAAGGAAAACCAAACAAACCCATTTCCCTATTACCATTTTCTTGGAGACCTACCAATCCCATTTCCTCTCTCTCTCTCTTATTTGTGTCTACTTCAGACCAAATTAGGTGAAAATAATACAATAGACCCAAAAATCTTTTATGAGATTTTCAAATATTGAAATTCAGTGCAAAACCCAGGAATTGGGTTTGGCTCTCATTTCATAAAAATCCGAAAATAAAAGATGGAAGACTATTAAACAAAAGTGGGACCCTTAATTTGTCATGTAAGCAACCCCCAACAAGCTTTAAAGGTCAATGGAGGTTGAGATGAAGAACAAATTCATCAATCATGCTAGAATCTAGGTGTTTATTTTCTAAATTTGAACTAGATTGCTTCAAAAATTTATATCAACTTGTGAAATTTGGATTGATTGATCATTCTGAAATTTGTTATTGACTGATTGCTCCGAATATTTGTGAAATAAATTCTTGACTAATCATTCTGAAATTTGAGAAATTTGTGTCTGGGAAATGCAGAAATTGGTGAAATTTGTTTTGAGAAAAAAAAAAATTGAAGAAACAAATGCTATAGTAAATAAATGAATTCTATTTGACAAAAAAAAAAAAAACAAAAAAAAACAAAAAATAGTGAATTTTGTTTTTTTTAAAAAAAAAACTTCAAACATTTTGGGATTTTTTTTGGGGAGAGGATGAACTGAGCTTTGGAGCCAAAATCTATTATTTTTGATGATGTGACATGTTTGGCAAATGCCAAACCTCCTACCAAATTTGACAACAGAAATGACATTTGCTATATTTGGCAGAAAGAATAGCAAGCTATTAGAGACCCCATTTTTTCCCTCTTGCCAAATCATAGCTTTGGCAACTCCTTTAGCAACTCTATTAGAGATGCTCTTATAAAAGTTGCTTAAAAATTTTAAATTATATGAATCATGATATTTTCATTAATTTTTATATGCCAATTTTAATTGTCTAAATAAGGTGGTGTTTGATAACAAAATTCAACAGTTAAAATTGAATTTATTAATTAAAAATCAATTAAACCTATTTGATAACCACAAATGGTATCCCTTAAAAATTTAAGTGACTCTTAAAATGCAAACTAAAAATTAAAAAAATAATAATAATAAATGATAGAAAAATTAGTTAACTCTGTCTGAATTTATAAATACTTATACATAAATATCAATATACACTATTATAACCTCACAACTGTCACTATCACCACTACCACTACCACCACGACCACTATCTTTATCACCATTGTCATTGTTATCATAAGCACCACCATCATTTCACTACTACCTGAATAGTTGTCGTTGTTATTACCACTACAACAACCCTTCATTTACACAATCATTACCATTATTGTCATAACCACCACCATCATTCCACCACAAAATAACCATCATCATTTTTTTTAATGTCTAGGCGTTCAGTCAACTCATACGCATCTCGACTAATCCCAAAACCTACGTAAAAGTGCCCTCCATATGTTTTAGGAAAAATATGTGGGCGTAGCCTTAAGGAGTTGATAGCACCTAATGGAGGAAGCATACCCCCAGACCCCAAGCCGCACCCACTAGGTTAGCTTCTTGGGGTTAATAACCACCATCATTACACCACCATTGCCACCCTCATTTTATCTCCACCGAAAGCACAATCTAGATCTCATAGTGCAAAGCAACACATCAGTGAAAAACAATTACTGAAACACTAATTCAGCATTTTTCAAAACATTGATCCAGAGCACAAAAGAAACAGAGATAAATCACAAACAAAACATAGAAGAAACACAAAAGAAGATGAGCAAAAAGAGATTCACAAACAGAGCACAGAAGAAACATCTAAGAAACAAACAACTAACCTCTGATCGAAGAAGATGAAAAGTTCCAAATCCACAAACAGAACACCATCACTGAGATAAATCACAAAGCTGAAGAAGATTTTGAAGGATTCGATTGGTTTTTCTAAGATTGTAGACGGTGGTGCTTAAAATTGAGAAAGAGAGAGAGAGAGAGAGAGAGAGAGAGAGAGAGAACTTTCAAATCGCAATCGCTTTGAGATGAATCACCGAGCTAAAGAATAATCGAGAGAGAGAACTTCATATTGATTCGATCCTCTAAGAGAAGGAGAGAGCAAAAGAGTGAGTGAGAGATTTGACTGAGTGATAGATTCAAACTTCATATTATAGACCACTATGCTCAAAATAGGGTTTTCAAAATAAAGGTTCGGAGAGACAAAATAGGGTGTGAAGAGAGACAGAATTTGGAGGCGTTTTCAAACGTCTTATATTCATAAAACGGGACCGTTTTAATTAATAACAAATGCGACATTTAAAAAACGCCGTTAATTATTAGAAAAAGTGACGTTTAATAAAACACTGCTAATTAAACGCCATTAAATCCTCGATTTTCTGTAGTGGTTTGAGATGATGATGACAATGGTGGTGGTAGCGTAGTGGCAATGACGATGACAATGGCGATAGTAGGGGTATAATAATAGTGGTATCGGTTGAAGGCATGACAAATGATCACACCATAATATGGTGCACTCTCTCACACTAAATCTATATTATATGGTGGTCTACAAATCTTCTCACAAGATGAAACGAATAATTTGGAAGTTTGTTTGAATTTAAACACCAAGATAAGCATTGTGTTTATTTGTAACAGATAATGACTATTGGTAACGGAAGTCAAGGTTTGTATAAATAATTGGCAAAGAGGGTTCTATTTTGCATTGAATACCAACCTACATTAACACCAACTTTTTGTCTCCGGATTATTCCATCTTGCGTGATAAACACCCTCACGGGTATTCCGATCAATTGCCATTGTCAAGTAAACCTTACAGTGGTATTAGAGCTTAGATTACACATTATCGTAGATGTCAAAATACAATCCAGAAGAACAAAAAAATTTCAAATTCTTTTTACCAAAAATTCAGAAAATTATTAACTGTCAATTTTCGACATTGGTTAATTCTGTTTGTTTATTTAATCATCACCAACGTGTTGTATTCGCAGAAAACTATCCAAAGAAAATAACCGTTGGTGGTGCTATTGTTCCGGACCTTGCCAAAAGTGAGGCCGAATTGTATCGTTAGAAGCAATTTTATAAAATATTTTTTTGTTCAAATTGCATCTCCAAATTAGCCCCATCTTGTTCTTCCTAGAATTTTGATCACAATAGTGCAATTCATTGTGAAAAACAACAAAAAATTGACCCACAAAGTTCAATTTTTAGTGTTTGGTCTCCGACACCTGTCACCAGAGAAGATAATCGGAGCAATAAAGCCATTGCAGATTCTGTTTTGAAAGATCAGGCATTTGGGCTAAAGACAAAAAGGCTAAAACTTAGATTTACTGCTAGGAAATCTGTCCCCTTGGGCTTGAAAATTAAAAATAAGTCAATTGGGCGAATTTTGCTAAAAGCCCAAACTAGCAAGGCGCAACCCACTAGCCCTAAGCAGTGGACAGAGCCCAGCAACCCAAAGCCACAAGCATAGCCCAAGCCAGAGACGCAGCCGACAAAGACCGCGTGACCCGCTCGGCCAGGACACTTCGGCAATAATGTGTTCCTGTTCTACCAAGGTCTGCCTTGATCCACGCCTTGATCCACCGGTTTATGGACCCATAAGCGGCTGGTCCAAACGGTTTTTTGGCTCGTTTGCACTCATTTCAAGGCCGTTTTCAGTCATTCAAAAGCCAAAATTTCCAAAATTCTTCTAAGAATTTATCCATGGGTAATTGTCCTAAATTTTCAAAAGAAATAATTAGACAATGAGGCTATCCAAGGGTGTTACACAGTAAAACATCCAAAGAAAAAATATTTAATAAGCACTGTTGTGTCCCTTAGGCTCGTAACTATTTTTACAATACTAATAAGCGAAGTATTGGGTTTAATAGGCCATTGGGTTTTCATCATTGTTCTTACCCAAGGCAAGACGATCGATTTTTTACTTATCACAGGGGCCGACTCAACAACTACAAGGCTTATCCTTCTTAAGACTTGCTGTTGCATTTAATTTTTCTTATTCTTTTATTTTAATTAGTAATATCCACATTTGAATTTTTATTGTAATACATTTTGTTTTTAGTATGGCTATTAAAAATGCCATGGATTCTTTAAGAATTGAGACGCTTAATGGAAATAATTTCCGAGCATGGAAACGCCACATTTCTTATCTTCTTACACATGAAAAAAAAACATTGCACAATTTATCCACTTATAAATCAGATGATGATTCTAATTGGTTTCAAAATAAGTGGATAGAAGATGATGCAATGGCAAAGGCAACTATGTTACATAATATGAAAGACAACATTAGTCCACTTTTTGAAGAGCATGAAACTGCAAAACAATTAATGGAAGCATTAGAAAGTAAGTATGGAGTTCGATCGGACACTGAAATTCAATTGCTCTTGGACAAATATAATAACAGTCATATGAGTGATAATGATAGTGTTGGTAATCATGTTAATCAAATGGAATTAATTGCTAAAGAGTTATCCAACGCTGATCACCCTTTGTCGGACAAGATGCAAGTAACTACCATACTTAATAGTTTTCCATTGTCTTGGGATCATGTTATCACATCTCTAACTCATAGCGGACGAGAGATTTCAATGGTAACATTGCATGTACTCTTAGTTTGGAAGAAGAAAGAATGAAGCGTAGGCGTAAAGAAAGTTTGTCTTCTAACTTGTTGATGGCACAATCTTCACCACAACCACAGAATAATTCCCACACACCATTCAACAAGAAAAAGACTACTTCTTTCAAGAAAAAATGAAAGAAGGGATTTCAGAAATGATGGAAGAAACAACAAGAATGGCAAAAACAATAACATCACAAGCATCAGATTGGCACATGTTACAAGTGCGGTCAAAAAGGTCATATCGAAACCACTTGTCCTCAGAAGAAGCAGAAAAAGGATCATAACCCTGTTGCCATGACAGTTTATGAAGCAATAATGCTTGAACTTTCATCAAATTCATGGTAGATTGATTCTGCTGCAACTAGGCATATTGTGCAAAATAAAGACATGTTCGTGAAGTTTACTAAAAAGAGGGTTGATGAACATAGAATCTACATGGGCAACAACTCCTATAGTGATGTTTTGGGCATCGACAACTGTCAAATCTCTATTAATGGAACTTCCATTGTGCTTCATGATGTGCTTTGTGTACCCAACATTGCTTGAAATTTAATTTCAGTACCGGTGTTAACCCAAAAGGGTTTAAGATTAATTTTAGGTTTAACACAGTATTAATTAAAAAAGGAAATGTATTAGTGAAAGGTGTAAGAGTGAATGACATGTACTCTTTTCCTATTGATAATAATAAAGTATGTATTTTTTATTATTTACATGTTTCTACTAGTAATAGTTCTTATTTGTGGCATTTAAGGTTAGGTCACATTAATAAAAATAAAATGTCTCAAATGTTTAAAAGTGTCTTATTGCCTAAAGTATGTTCCGATAATTTTGATAGATGTGAACCATGTATCAAAGGCAAAATGACTAGCAAGCCATTTTTCAAACATTAGAAATTATCGGAATTACTTAAAATAATTCATTTGGACATTTGTGGCCCTCTAAGAACTAAAACTCATCGAGGCATGGAATACTTTATTACTTTCACTGATGATTAATCAAGATATGGACATATCTACCTTCTTAAACACAAATCAGAGGCAATTGAAAAGTTTAAGGAACATAAATTAGAGCTAGAAAAGCAATTTGGTCGGTCCATTAAACACTTGAATAATGATAGAGGTGGCGAATATGAAGCTATGGATTCTTTCTGTAAGGACAATGGCATAAAACATTTGTTTCCAATGCCATACACATCACAACAAAATGGGGTTGTAGAAAGACGAAATCATACTCTAATGGAAATGACAAGGTCTATGATAGCTCATGCTGATCTTCCTATTCATTTTTTGGGGGGAAGCTTTGCCCATCGCTTCGTACATATTAAATAGAGTCGAAACAAAAGCCAAACCTCTAACTCCTTACGAATGCTGGCATGGTACTAAACCTAATGTTCAAAATCTCAAAGTTTGGGGATGTAAAGAACATGCACTTATTCCCAAACCTTTAAGGGATAAATTGGAAAGTAAAACTTAGGATGCAAGTTTATTGGCTATGTTGAAAATGGGAGTGGTTATCATTTTTACCATCCCGAACGTGGATTAATAGAAAGTAGAGATGCTATTTTTCTTGAATCCACTGATCTTGCTACTCCTATTGAACAAATTGAATTGCTCTCTGAAGTATCTCAAGACTCTTCTCTTCCTTCTTTGTCACATGATCCACATATTCTCCCAGAACCATCTAATAGTGGGAGGAAATGCAAATTACATTATGTTGTTTTACCTGTTTCGAATCCTGCGATAAGTGGGAGTAAGAAAGCAAGACTTCCATCTACGTTTTTGAAAGATTATTATGTTTTTCAAGTTGAAGAACTTAATAACTTAGTAGATGATCCTATTAGTTATAATGAAACAATGAGTAGCAGTGATGCTACACAATAACTTGAGGGAATGAATGAAGAACTTGACACGATTAAGAAAAATGATGTTTGGGAATTAACCGATCTCCCGAATGGAAGAAAATCCATTGGTTGCAAATGGGTTCTTAGAAAGAAATTCAAAGTAGATGGAAGTTTGGAGAAATACAAGGCTAGGTTAGTAGCCAAGGGATTCACTCAATAGCCTGGAGTAGACTTTGTAGATGCATTCTCCTATTGCAAAATTTGCCTCAATAAAGATTCTAATAGCGGTAGTAGCCATGATGGATTTGGAATTGCATCAATTAGATGTTAAAACAACTTTTCTCAATGGAGAATTAAAAGAGGAAATTTATATAATGCAACCTGATGGCTTCTAGAACCAAGGCAACGAGGATAGAGTCTACAAGTTGAAGAAATCTCTGTATGGACTTAAACAATCTTCAAGACAATGGTACTTGAAATTCCACCAAGCCATTTTAGAAATGGGCTATGTTGTGAGTCCATTACATCAGTATTTATATTTGGAAAAATGATGACAAGTTAGCAATATTGTCTTTATACGTGGATGACATATTGTTAGCAGGAAATTGTCCAGATATGATTATAAAAACCAAAACTTTATTGGCATCTAGATTTGAAATGAAAGACATGGGTCTTGCAACCTATGTTCTAGGAATTAGAATTTCAAGAGATAGAAATTCAAAATTATTATATCTAGATCAAGAGAAATATCTAGACAAGGTGCTCAAAAGATTTGATATGGATAACTGTAATTCTTTAAGCACGTTTGTTTGCAAGAGACAAAGTCTTAGTAAAAGTATGAGTCCTCAAACTAAGTTTGATATTGAAGAAATGAGAAATGTCCCATATGCTCAGGCAGTAAGCAGTCTAATGTATGCTACGACAAGCACAAGACTTGACATCTGGCATGCAGTCGGATTGGTAAGTAGGTTTCAATCCAATCTAGGAAAGGAACATTGGCAAGCAGTCAAAAAAATATTCAGATATTTAAAAGGCACTCAGAATTTGAAGTTATGTTTTGGTTTGTGTGATCTAGACATAAAAGGATACACTGACGCAGATTTTGTAGGAGATGTAAATAATAGAAAATCTACTAGTAGTCATGTGTTCTTGTTTGGGAGAACAACAGTTTCTTGGTTAAGTAAGAACAGAGTTATGTTGCAAAGTACACTATGGAAGCTGAATACATAACTTGTAGCACAGTCGTGAGTAATGCGGTCTGGATAAAACGATTTGTTGACAATTTACAATTAGGTATACTTGCTAGACCAATCAATATATTTTATGATAATTAGTCCGCCATTTCATTAATAAAAAGTAGAGCGAATAGCTCTAAGGGAAAACATATTGATATAAGTTACCACTATATTTAGGACATAGTAGAAAGAGATGAAATTAAAGTTAACTATATACCCTCAAAAGAGATAGTGGCCGACCCTATGACTAAAAGGTTGTCTCTGGAAAAATTTAGAGAACATGTAGCTAATATGAGATTGAAAAATGCCTAGCTAGGTCGTTTAGCTACTTATATAAGAGCATAGTCGGATGACTCTAGGGATGCCTAGATAACCGATGTTTTGCAACTCTATCTTCCATGGAAACATGTGTTTGGTCAGGTAATAAGATAGAGCTGACAAGATCTGAGACATCATAGTTAGCATGAGATGTAAAGTCCATGATATGCAACATCTCGACTAGATGATGGTGTGCCTTGATCGACAAAAAGTCGTTGATAAGGTGTGTTAAGGAAAACCTTCAAGAATGGGCCTTAGAGGAAGTACTTAACAAAAATTTTGGCAGAATTCGACAAATGAGGAATGTGTCGACTAAAGTCGTCAATGGTGATTGGGTATGGACTATGAACCCAACCTTTGAAAATTGATGTTGTTCATTTGAAATATAGTGAATTGAAGTCATCTGGAATGTATTGTTAGTGAGAAAACACATTAAATGCACGTATGGCCAAGTCACTATCGGATGTTGATCTATGAGGTACATTCATAGATGAAAGTTGGCATGAGGCAAAATTTTGGTACCGAGGTAAACATGCCCAACTCAGGTTTTATCACCAATATTATAATGTGATCAAGTGGGAGATGAAGGCATGAGTGATGATCACACCATAATATGGTGCACTCTCTCACACCAAATCTATATTATATGGTGGTCTACAAACCTTCCATAAAATGAAACGAATAATTTTGAAGTTGGTTTGAATTTAAACACCAAGAAGCATTGTGTCTATTTGTATGAGATAATGACTCTTGGTAAAGGAAGTCAAGGTTTGTATAAATAGTTAGCAAAGAGGGTTCTATTTTGCATTGAATACCAACCTATATTGGGGATGTTTGGTAGGGCTTTTTGAGCCAACTTATAGCTTCCGAATTTTAAAAGTTATTTTGGATTTGTTTGGTTAAACTTATTTCAAGCAGCTTTTGATTCTAACAACTTATTTTAAGTCAAAAAAGTTGATTCTGAGAAGTTAATCACCCCTTGCTTTTAATTATCAGCTTCTGCTATGGATATGTTAATTCACGGTTATACTCTTAGATTTTTTTATTTTTTATTTTTTTAAAAATAGAAAAAGATCTAAATGGACTATAGAATATTATTATTATTTTTTATGAGAAATGTAGACAAATAGTGAATAATAAAAAATAAAAGTTAATTGAAAAAGCTACTTCACAGCTTATTTAACAAACATTACTCAGCAACTTAAATCTTTAATCCAACAGCTACACCAAACAGATTAACAACTTCTGATTAAAGTCGTAATCTATAATCTGTTAAGCTATAATTTATAATCTGTTTTAACAATTACACCAAACAGGACCATTAACACCAACTTTTTGTCTCTGGATTATTCCATCTTGCGTGATAAACACCCTCACAGGTATTTCGATCAATTGCCATTGTCAAGTAAACCTTACATCGGTGACAGTGAGGGTATTGAAAATCATAATGGAACACATTAATATCTACGTATAAATAATATAAATTTAGTCAACATTAAGTATTAACCTCTATCCATAATTTTTCTTTTTCTTTTTTTTAATAACTTTTAGCCTACATTAGAACATCTCCAATGGTGTTTGCTAAAATAGCATTGCCATTGCTACAATTTGGTAATGAATAGTATTATTTTTCCATTGAAAAATCTAGAAACCCTAGATGTTGATTTGTGATTATGTAACCAATTTTAAGCAGAATATAACAATCTCAATCAAACAATAAAAGACAAATCGACACAATGATTTTACGTGGAAAAACCACAATTGGACACCTCCAATTGTGATTACAAAACCACGGGCAACAACCACAAAACAGTCCACTAAGAAAATTTAAAGGAATTACACAGGTATACTCTCAATTACCTAGCGAATCCACGCCTAATTGAACCAACCTCTATGTGCCTCTTCCAACCCCATCTTCACCTCAGAATTGTCTTTACGATGAGCCACTCCAGAATCCACTGAAGTTTCAGGCTCGAATTCTTCAAAATCCACCGAAGAACAACTCTCTCTCTCTCTCTCTCTCTTGTATATAACAAACAAAACCTTTGATGTACTCTCTTTAAATCATGAATTGAATACTCAATAAAATATCAAAGAAAACTAACAAAATATCTCCAGATATAAACCTTAAGAACCAAAAAGAAGATCTGGAAGAATTAATTTAGTTTTGGGAGAAAACCAACTACTTATAGAAAACCAAAGTAATCCTAGTTTTGGAAGAAAACCAATTTCTTAAAGAACTCCAAAGTAATCCTGGTTTTGAAAGAAAACCAACTTCTTATAGAAATCCTTGTCAACCGAGATTGCCAAGAATAAAACCTAACAATCTCCCCCTTTGGCAATGCCATGACAAAACACACCTAACAAATAAAATTCTAATCATCCTAACCCATTACAACCAACAAACACAAACTTCTTTATCAAGATTAAGATCTGCAAAACAGCTATTAGTGCCACAATCTCCAAAACAACTATTAGTGCCACAAGAGTATATGAAAAAGCAATAAACATATAACAAGATTATCTTGAAGCATGAGATGGAAAACATGAATAGATACGGCTTGAAGATTTTAAGAACATGTAACATGGATAGATGAAAACTAAGACTTATGCACCCGACACATGACATGAATACATGAAATCCTAAGACACATCGGACAACATTAATCTCCCTTTTTTTTCACGAATTGACAAAGGAAGCTCAAACAATAAAGAAGCCAATGCAAAGCAACATGCAAACCAACTAAAGCCAATCTTCCTTACCAAACAAATCAAAGTGATCATGCGAACAAACTTTTGTAACAATAAACCAAACTCCCCCTCACTAAAAACAACCACACACACTGAAAACAGTGAACAAGAAGAAAAGGACAAAAAATAATATGGTGGAGCAGACAAGGAATTTCAGATTAGTACCTTAATACACACAAGACTATCCAGAAGCACAATTACTTGAAAACACAATGTGCACAGTCTCTAGAAAATTCCTCATAAAAGAAAGTGATGTATTATGTGAAAAACATAGATCCCATGATAAAAATGTGTGTGTGACTCTTGGAGTTCGACAAACACAAGATTCAAATCCTAGAGTGATCTGATAGCTGGACCTCCGACAAGAGAATCTAAGCACAACTAAGGAAAGTCAAACCACTAGGAATCAGTGGGTATTTGGTGAGTAAAGACAGAGGCTCCCCCTCAATCAATGAATCTTTTATTTTTTTCTTTTTTTTTCACATCTTTTTCTTTTCTTTCTTTCGCACATCCCTTTTTTTTTCTTTCTTTTGCATACTCATTGGCAGCTGACACGCTCAAGAGTATGAAAATCGAACCAGAGAAGCATGGATATAATAAGGATAGCCTGGTTGGTGACTCTGAGGTAGCCTTTTCCTCATGGCTGGACTGCAAAGAATAGAAGGGAAAGTCATGGAGATGCAAAAAGATGGAAGGTGGTTAAGAGACTCAACATCACCCATGATATGCTAGTATAGGTCAATTCCTCTAGAAAAGCAAAAGATACAATGCCAGAAGTCCATAGAAAAAAATGATCACTAAGATGGAAGACTTCAAAATTTGCTAATCCAAGAATGTGTACAGAATGAGACATACTAATCAAAAAACACACACTCCGAAATGAGTAATGACCACAGAAAACACACACATTGACATGTAATGGATATTTTCATCAATTCCAATATGCACCAAGGACCATTCAAAAATTTCAAGCTTGCAAAACCATACTAAGAAAATCTTTTTGGATTTTTTTTTTTCTTCAACCAAAGTAAGATAAAAAACAAACAGAAACCCAAAAACTAAAACAACTAAACAAATTAACACAAATCAAGTTTTCTCACCCAAACCGCTTTAGTATGAACAAAGTTGTGAGAATAGCGGTTCTTGGGTGGTGTCTTGACGTTATGGTTCCCTTTGCTTTCAATGGGAACCCGTCTCGACTTGATTTCCAACTTCCTATTTTTAGATCTAGGCAAATACACTCTCCCATGCAACTTATAACAATAACGGCGAATATGACCATACATACCGCAATGATGACAAATAAAAACAGGGTGTACCTTATTTTCTTTTACCTTACCAACTCTAAGAAGTTTGAGAAGTCCATCCTTATGTTGAATTTTTTGTTATCCCTTTCCTTGAGTTCTTATATCATGAGATGTAGATACACTCTGTTTTTGCTCTTTGTTATCACCAAAGCTAATGCCATTCTTGTCACAACACATTTGTTGAGACCCAATGATATCCTCCAAAGTCTTTGATCCTTTGTTCCAAAGACCAATGGTAGCCATAGCACACTTGAGTTCTTATTTCTTGATTATTAGTTCTTCCAAAGCAACTTGAGACATCTCGAGAGTTTCAATCTTTTCTTCATATGTTGCATAAATTTGCTGTAGCTCATTCCTCTCTGTCTCACAAGTCAAGAGTTTTGCACAAAGAGCTTGTCGATCATTAGAAATCTTAAGGGCATCATTCCTAGCCTCGGAAATCTCTTTTTTTAACTTGACATTCTCACTTTCACATGTTTTGAGTTTCTTTGTGAGTTTGTCATTCAATTTGAATAAGTTAAGAGACTCCTTATACAAATTTTGATATGCTTGCTGAAGTTCTTCATCTTCACTCCCCAAGGATTCGTCAAGTAGGGGTGGTCGAACCATAGAATTTCCCTCACGAATTGAATCCATTATCACAAATCAAACAAGATCTCGTTCTAAAAGAATTTTTTTGAAAAAAAAAAAATTGAACGACCTGCTCTGATACCAATTGAAAACTCTAGAAACCCTAGATGTTGATTTGTGATTATGTACCAATTCTAAGCAGAATATAACAATCCCAATCAAACAATAAAAGACAAATCGACACAACGATTTTACATGAAAAAACCACAATTGGACACCTCCAACTGTGATTAAAAAACCACGGGCAACAGTCACAAAACAATCCACTAAGAAAATTTAAAGAAACTACACAGGTATACTTTCAAATACCTAGAGAATCCACGCCTAATTGAACCAACCTCTTTGTGCCTCTTCCAACCCCGTCTTTACCTTGGAATTGTCTTTACAATGAGCCACTCCAGAATCCACCGAAGTTTCAGGCTCGAATTCTTCAAAATCCACCGAAGAACAACTCTCTCTCTTGTATATAACAAACAAAACTTTTGATGTACTCTCTTTAAACCATGAGTTGAATACTCAATAAAACATCAAAGAAAACTAACAAAATATCCCTAGATATAAACCTTAAGAACCAAAAAGAAGATCTGGAGGAATTAATTTAGTTTTGGGAGAAAACCAAAGTACTCCTAGTTTTGGAAGAAAACCAATTTCTTAAAGAACTCCAAAGTAATCCTAGTTTTGAAAGAAAACTAACTTCTTATAGAAATCATTGTCAACCGGGATTGCCAAGAATAAAACCTAACACAAATTATAGCAATGGTGCTCCAATGGTCACATGCTATTTTGGCAAATTTCAACCAAATTTCTCACCAGTTTGTAGGTGTTGTTTGGATATAGATTTTCTAGTAATTTATTTATTTAGCCTTCGTGACCTTTTTCAACTGTTTGTAATAAATAAATAAATAAAAGTTATATATTCACATTATACCCAACTAGAAAAATATAAAAATTGAAAAAAAATAAAATTAATATAAGTCACTCCACCAAAAAACATACCACTAAAAAAGAATTATTAACTACATTAAAAAAATGCATTCTCCCGTAATTATTCATCAAGAAACAAGGACAAATTTCTTTTTGTTTTGTAATTTTTTTCCTTTTTTTTTTTTGGTAGGAAAAAAAGAGCACAACGGCTCTTTTTGCATTCCAAGACACCATCCACACCATTAATGTTTTCACAATCCAACGGTTGATATGAGAATTCTAGAATCATCGGCTGCTTTCTCAAGACAACCCACCTTCTCTCTTTCTCATCTTCATTTTCATCAAGCCAGTAGGCTAAGCATCTCTCTCTCTCTCTCTCTCTCTCTCTCTCTCTCTATGTCATCCATCTCTCCATCTTTATCAAACCCAATCGGCTGATCAACATTACCATCATCATCCTAGCTTTACACGGTTGAATCTCCAGCAAAACAACACAATCTTCACCCTCTTTCTCTTTCTTTAGATCTTATCTCACCATTATCATCCTACAAGCTTAGAGTCCATCCTCATGTACTTGTTCTTAGCTCCCAAAGGAAAACTAGACAAAGCTATTTCCCTATTACCATTTTCTTGGTGACCTACCGGTCTCATTTCTCCTCTCTCGATCAGGTCTATTTGGACCAAATTAGGTGAAAATAATACAACAAATCCAGAAATCTTTTGAGTTTTTAAATATTGAAACTTAGTGCAAAACCCAGGAATTGGTAGCACCGAATGGAGGGAGCACACCCCCAGACCCCAAGCGAAACCCGCTAAGCTAGCCTCTTGGGGTTAATAACCACCATCATTACACCACCACTGCCATCCTCATTTTATCTCCACTACTTTATCCTTTTACCATTACCACGACCACTATCTCTATATCTCCACCACCACCACCAACTCACTAAAACAATATAAAATTAAAAAATTACAATTTAAAAATAATAAATTTATGATGACATATGCTAATGAGTATTGAGAGTTGGAAATTTTAAATAATTTTTGAAAAGAGGTTACAAAAGAGATTATACTAATGAAAAACAAATTAAATATGTGATAACAAAATCTCCTTTTATAGGAGACTATACTAATGAAAAGCAGTTAAACATATGAGATAACATATCTTTGATATTGAGAGTTGGAAAAAAAAAAAGAAAAAAAAAAAAGAGAAGGGATGGTAAAATTACCTGATCCAATCGTATTTGTCTCCACTTGATTTTAATAAAAAAAAATAGACAAAATAATTAATAAGTCCTATTTTGCTCTTAATATTACTAATGCGTCCTATTAACTATAAATATGGATAACTAAAAGGTTCCCAAAAAATTCATTGATCCATAATGGTGTGTCTTATCGCAATCTCACCCTTCATATTTAATATGAACAACAATTTTATAAATAATTTTAGCTTAATTAAAATTTAAAATGCTAATTGTAAAAATTATTAATCTTATACTTATAATTTTGTTTATGAAAAATCACTTAATTTGAAGAATTAAAAATAATTTAATTATAAATTTTATAATAATTAAATTTATTTATGAACTTTTTTGTTCATATTTTAATGAAAAATATAAAATGAAAATAAAATATTACAATACTATTATGAACAATTGAATTTTTTTTTATGTATAATAATTTATAAAAGAAGAAGAAGATATATTTGTTAATACTGAAATTTGATATAACTCAATAATAATTTTCAAAACAAAATAAAACTTTTGGATAATTTTTTCATTGTGATTTATGATTTTTTTAATTCTATATTATAATTTTTATAATTAAAAAATATTATTTTACTTAGATTAAAAATATTTTCATATTAAATGAGGGGTAAATTGGAGATAACTTTCACCATTATGGGGCAATGAACTTTTTCAAAATATGTTACGAAAAATGGGACTTAGTTGTCTATATTGAAACTTGATAGGATTTGATAGTAATCTTAAAAGCAAAATAAGACTTATTGGTTATTTTTTCTAAAAATATTTGGGAGGGCATTGATAGAGTAGGATTAAGTATAGAGGTAAGTAAATCAAAACTGTCAAAGTTAGGATAAAGTTCGAAATTGTATCATTAAAATAGTTGAGTTTAAAATTAAAAATTTACAAGTAAAATTTGAAAACCCGATCTGTTGCCATCCAAAGAAGAGAGGGAGAGGGGTAAAAAATGAAATATGTATATATATGAATATTTTTTTATTTTAATCTTACTATATTTAACAAATTAAATTATACCTTGATGTATGTATATATAATAAGATTTTTATTAACATGTGCCCTAAAGGCATATGTTAAGAAGACATTAAATGAATGCATTTATATCAATTTATATAGAAAATAACACATCTTTAAAAGTTGTCTTCACTTTTTTTATTTATTTTTTATTTTATATATATATATATCTATAATGAGACAAAAATACCCTTTTGCTTTGCACCCTTCTCTTCCATTTTTTTGTATGCCCCTTCACCTTCCTTTAATTTCGATGTTGTATATTATTATTTTTTTTAAAAAAATTAAATTTTAGATTGATGGTTTAAAAAAAAAAATCAAATACTAATAATTTTCATATTTTTAGAACATAAAATAATATTTAAAAATTCAAGTATATATTTATATTTATTTTTTCAAACCAATTTATAATTTTTCAAAAATAGATTCTAAATACAAATTCTAAAAATTAGAGAATCTTTGTCTTATAAAAACAGGGATACTTATGTCCATATGAAAATATATATATCTATATAATAAAGCAAGATGGATTTTGAAAATATCCTAGAGAGATTTGTCCTACTAGGACATTTTAAGGGTGAAGATTCATTTGCCTATTTAGATAGATGGTTGAGATTACCCCTTAAACATATATCAGTATATCCCTACACTTGCTTCCCGCCCAAAGAAAGAGTAAACTTCTACTTACCCACGTCTTCCTCTATTCTATCTTTATCTCTCTCTACTCAGCTTCCCAATTGCCCACGTCTTCCCTCCCTTCTATCTTTATCCCTCTCCTTTCTCTGTTCTCATCAGTTTGTTCTTGCACTCCTCTTCATCACAAGGTATTCCTGTCCTCCTCCCTCTCTCTGTTGTATTTTTTTTCCCGAATCTATTCTCATCAGTTTGTTCTTGCGATCAGTTTCTAAATGATCAAATTGTAGAACCTTCTGAATGATCAGATTGTAGAACCTTGCGATCTGTTACTGATCAGTTTGTTCTTGCGATTAGATTGCGCTGCTGCTCATCATCACCACTCGCAAGGTTCCCTCTCTCTCACCCTTGGTTGTTCCTTTCGCAAGGTAATTTTGGTCTCTCTCTGTTTAGGGTTTTTCTCTGTCAATTTTCTTCGAGCTTTGACAATTTCCCTTCAAATTGAAATTCTGTTTTCTCCTCTTCGTAACGTTTTCTCCAGTTTACAAATGTTCATTTTTTGAGGTAACAGGTCATTTTTTGGAGGTTGATTTCTGGGTTTGTGATCCATTTTCCTAATTGGGTCTGTCATTAGTTCTTAATACTGTTTATCTGTGATCGAATTCAATTATAGCAAGAATATTATCTTTCAATCGTCTCTGAAAGGCTTGGGCATTTATAAGCTTTTCAGAGTGTGGAGGTATTGAAATTGAAGAGAACTGGGACAAGGTATTTCAAGGCATAAAATGTTACTTGCATATTGATCTACGATATTTGAATGTCTTCTGCAGTGGTGCATTTACTCTATTTTGAACTCTTGGTTCATATAGGTTAAGGCAATATTTCTCCCAACTGAAAAGCCTATGACAACTGAGGCAATTGCCCCATTGATTGCCACACTTCCCTTAGAGGTAAGTCCTGCTTCATTTACAATTTACCTACCGTGACAACTAGGATGGAATTCATTCTTTGCAGGATAACTATGTAAATTCTTCATTTCGATCCATACCCACTTTCCCTCTCTCTCTCTCTCTCTCTCTCTCTCTCTCTCTCTAGCGATGTCTATCTCTAAAATTTTTGCGGAGGAGTCTCTTCCGGTTGGGTACCGATTTCGCCCTACTGACGAAGTACTCATCAATCACTATCTGAAGTTGAAGATCAACGACGATGAGAAGCAAGTCAGTGTTATTCGAGAGATCGATGTCTGCAAATGCAAACCCTGGGATTTGTCTGGTAAAACTACCCACATAAAAAATTAAAATTTGGGATTTTTTGCTTTGATTATTGATATATACTTGATTAAAAGCCCTAATTTTGGGTTTGATTTGATCTATTTTTGTGCAGATAAATGGGTTTGTTGCATTTTTTGTTTGTTTGTTGGTAATGCTTGGTTTTGATTCCTGTGAAATTGTATAAAAAAGAAAAAAAGAAGAGGTTTTAAATCTCATGCATAGGATTGTTTATTATTTAGTAGTAATGAAATGAAAACATAAATCTCTAAGTTGAGCTCTGATAGTGTCTACATGTGTATTTAATGATTCTACAATATTTTAGTGCAATTCAAATATAGGAGTGTTCAATACTTATCTCATAGAGTCATGGGATTCTGAATTCAAACATGTTTTGAACATAGCACCCACCTACCCACTCCCACCTCCACTTTATCTGACTTGAAATTTTGATTTTTAAATATTTTTATTGGTGGGATATTTCCAAGATGGAAAAATATTTACAAGTAGCCCAATCCAAGATTTTTTCATCTTTTGGAATTGTTAGTTGATTGCATTATTCTTAGTACATAAATTGTGGCATTAATTAAATTTGTTTAGCCTTCAGCTCCAGAGATTTGAACTAATGATTTTTTAACTATCATGTTTAGTAATATACCTGTGAATTCATTTTGCAGTTACGTTTCCATCTACAATCATCTTTTTCAAGGAAATTTTTGAAATATTTTAGAAGAATGACCAGGCGTAGTCAACCTTCAAGAAGCAATAAACCTTCAATAAAATATAGGTGTAGCTCACTGGAGGGGGCTTCCTTTGAGCTTACTGATTTTGATGACGGAAATTACGCCCCCACCACCTCTGGTAATGGTAAGCAAAATTGCAGAAAATGTAAACCAAAGTCTTCTGAGATGCTAAGCACGGCTGAACTCATCTCAGCAGTTGGCCAGATATGGAATTGTGCAAGTCGTTCCCTGGATTTTTTCCAACATAAATCAAATTTGAGACACAATGATGGTATTTTCAGGAAGAGAATGTATTTTGTTATTCAGGTGGAAAAGGAAATGGCTGGTCATCTACCTCATCTGAGGAGGGTCAACATTTCCTAGTTAATTTGATGACTACTAGCCATTCTTCTTCACCCATGGTACAGGAAAACTTAGAGTGTTTGAAAGATGGTGAACCGAAAGTTTTACCTTTGCTCAAATAAATGTAAGTAATTTGGTTTTGGTTTGATTTATGTATTCCATTTTGGTTTGATTGGCCATAAATGTTTATACATTTGAAGTGTTGTTGGCATGGATAATAAATAGTTAATTATGATTTTAGATTTATTTTTTAATTTTTATATTTTTTTCCAGGTGTGATTTTGTAATTTTAGATTATGATTTGGTTTATATATATTTTTTATTTTTGTAAATTTTTTTCAGGTGTTATTTTTTTCAATGCTGGTTAAGTTTTGTTTTATCTCACATACATTGTTTTATTATTATTCGAGTTAACTGCAATGTCATCCTTTCATGTTTGTGCAATCTAATCCCGCATGAATGTCTTTCCTTGATTTTTTTAGTTAGGTCAGGGTGTTGCTTTAACCAGTTAAAATAATTGCCTTCTACTGATTTATACGGTTCAAAATTTTTTGTTACTGTTGAAATATCTAACTCTGACATAATTGCAGCATTATTGGAGAAGAGCACAAATGGGGTCGTTTTGGTTGTTCAGTTGTTATACTAACTTGCTGGCTTTAAACAGTTAAGCTAAAATATTTTCTTTGCCAGTTAAGGTAGAAAGTGTTCAGTGCCATAGGCCCCAAAAATAATGAACAAAATTAGATCCAAGTGGAGGCACAATAAGTAGTTTGAATAATTAGAGTTGATTGCCCACATCATGCTAGGTTGTCATAACTCAGATATTTATCCATCTCTGTGGAGTTCCATTAATTATGAGAACTTCAGCTCAAGTCAACCCAACAAAACTTTTTTTGAATTTTTTGGAGAACTTTTAAAAGAAACCTCACAACAATAGTAGAGACTTTATCCTTTTGTATTGCTTGAGCAGTTGGGCTTCGTGAAGTTGTTACAAGATGGTTCAAACTCCGATTGATTCTTGATGTAACTCCAATTATGTAATTACTTTTTTCCTTTTCAGGTCATTTGACGAGGTACATCTGTCTAACTAGTTATATATTATATAAGTAAAAGTGAGTTTTCGTGAAGAGTTCTGTGAATTTATCTAATTAAAATATATATATATATTTTAATCCTAACATTATTTATACCGTACTTTCAGGCACGGGCATACACTAGTATATATATATTCAAAAACATCATAATTAATTTTCCTTCTATCTTTATATTCTCCATACAAGTGGAGGTAGTTAACATCATTTAATAATTAACCGAGGAAAAAAATACATTTTTTTCATTTTGTTTTCGGGATAGGAAATATTTGCACTAATCGTCATTAAAAAAAATACTGCAAACCCCACCTTAAACTATCCCGAATTTATCCCGAAAGAGATTGAGTGATTGGGATTGAATTGGTGTAGTGTGAGGTTCATGTATAAAATAAATCTAAAGCACAAGATGATAATTTCAGATAATTTCTAAATTGTTAAATCTAAATTTGTAATATTACTGAGCCATTAATACCACCAAGTTATTAATGATATTGATTAAATCAACAAAAGCTAGCTTCAGAATTTACTCATTCTTTTAGGGGAGACAACACAATATATAAGTGGTAAATTACAACAATCTTGTTTGAGATTTAAAGAAAATAAATTGAATTTTACAAATTTAGTTTTATTATATTGAATTTTTTCTTAAAATTTTAATTCATTTAACAGCTTGTTTCCTTTTCATTAATAATTCATTAATCTTATGAGTGATATTATCATCCTTTTATATTGAAATACTATATATTTTATCTTAATTTATTGATGTGTTTACACGTCACCTATATTAATTTTGATAATTTTAGAGTGCTGCTATTAACACCTCCATTTCTTCTTTGGACCCCTCACTTTTCTGAACCCCCATCCAGCTAAATGAGGCCCTTTTATTTTCTCTTTGAACCCCTCACCTTAATTCCAACTACATCCTCACCCTAACCCACCTTTCCAACCCAACCATTGTCAGCTCTGGCCATAACCTCAACCGCCGGCGCCACTCTTCGGTCAACTCTAATCCATAGCCACTTTTCGATCAACTTCATCGCAACCTCCACAGTCGACCACCCCTAACAACTTCAGACAACCTCAATCCAGAGCCACCGCCGCAAGCCCCCCATCTCTCTCTCGCCACCATCGCCTAGCCACCATCGTCGATCACTACTCATCCCAACTTAAATCGCAACGGCAATGAAGGTGACTAGGGTTTGAGGTCACAGATCACGATGTCGGCTAGGGTTGAGATCTCAGATCATGACAGTGATGGAGGTGGCTAGGGTTTAAGGTTGCAGATCGTTGTCCGGTTACCATCGCACCCCCAAACCTTATCTGTCACGACCCAAACCTGCCCCTGTAGGTCTAGCATCGTAACTGGCCAGTAATCCTTGGATTACCAAAGGTCTCTTGACAGATTAGCAAATAATAAGGGGCTGCGGAAGCAAATATATAAAATAGACAAGGTCCAATAAACTGTGGTAACGTACGTGAGACAGTAGATTTCAAAACTTATACATATATATATATATATACGTGAGCATGCCAGTCAAGGACGCCAATATTTACAAAGGATTTACAGAAGTGTACATCCTAAGACCTGACTTTACAAAGCAGTCACAGAGACTAGCGTGAATACAAAAACAGCCATGGCATTACACTTCGGTCGGAACCTCCTCAGGAGGCACAACGGTTGGCTGACAAAAACAGAACAAAAGGCCGTCAACTCTGGCCCTGGTTACATGCCGGGTCACCTACATACATAACATAAACTGTGAGCGGAAACTCAGTGAATAGTAACAGAGTAAAGGGGTTTTATGAATGATGTTCAGTACAAGTTAGGATCCAGTATTTAAATCAGAACATACTCAGACTTCAAAACAGAAATAGATTTAGATACACACTCATGTTCATATTCAGATTTTGCATAAGATCATACGTGGTACACCCATTAGCTATCAGATTAATTTGGTATAGAGACCCACATGCATAGTTGGTACCAACGACCATAAAGGTCTATATCTTGCAGGCAAGCAGCCATGGTATTGTTACCCCCAAGCAACGGCCACGTGCAGATTGGCCGCGGTATAGTTACCCCCGGGCGAGGGCCACATGCAGATTGGCCGCGCGAATGTTACCATGAGGCCACGTGAGCTAAGGGTGCCACAAATACTTTTCAAAAAATTGGACATTCATTCATAATTCGTAAGATAGCATTTCAGAAAACAGATCATACCATACCAGTCATAAAATACTTAAGTTAAACATAACTTTACAGAGTTATTACTCACAGCGGGCCTTGAGACAGACAAACGGAGTAAACTTGGTCAAACGGTACGTGGCACGTGACCTATACAATACATAACAGATACACACTTGAAACACACATTCTAATTGTACAAAACTTATTTCGTTGGCTCTTAGTGTGTTTCTAATCTCTTATCCTCATTATGGGGTCTTAAACATGGCCTAGGAATGCTTAGGATGGAATGAGGATACAAAAATGCATTGAAAACCATTTCTCAAATTTTGCTGAAGATAAAGTCCATGCTCGAGCGTGGCTTATCCCGCTCGAGCGCACATGCAGATATTGAAGCTCGCCGAAGCGTGGACTTCGCCGAAAGCGATCGCAAACTTATGAAAAGTGCTAGATGCATGAAATTCATGCTCGACGGGTGCTCGACTTCGCCGAAAGGCAGGAACCACTCGCCGGCGTGAATTTCGCCGAGCGATCGCAAAACACATAAACTTCTAGGTATCGCATTTCACGCCGAGCGTGACTTCGCCGCCGGCGAAGTGCATGTACTCGGTTTCACGCTGAGCGTGAAAGTCCCGCCGGCGTGGGTCAAATTTCTGCAAAATCCAGATTGACCTCCAAGCATGAAACTCAACCCTTAAGCCTTCAAAACTTATTTTTCTGAGCCAATATTTGAGGAAACATATAATAACTCATAAAACAACATGTATTAAAAATCATTTTAAGAAATCGTGGCCCAAGAGCAACCCAATTTGTGCAAAATCAACATGAACTCTATGAACATGCCATTAATACAACATGCAAGAACCTTGTTGAATCCAAACCCTCCAAAGCATGACCAAACTTGATAATTTGATGGACAACAAGGTGAATGACCATAATGTGAGTGAAATTAACACATGCATGGAAGAAATCTTAGAATTCAAACTCAAAGCATGGAAATTTATGCATGCATGCATGGATTAATCCTCAATTCAACATTTAAAACCCAATTCCTAGCTTTAGACACTAATTAACCATGAACCATGAAAGAAACAATTCACATTCAAGTTCAAGGGGATGAAATCTTTACCTTAGGTCTTGAATTCTAGGTGTAGGAGCTCAAATATGCAATTTTGCTTTAATTTCTTCTAAGTCTCCAAGCTAAATCTCTTGTTGAACTCAAATTCTCCTACTCTCCCTCTCTCTCTCTCTCTCGAATTGGTCTAAGAAGAAATGAAGGAATGATGTAAAACAATATAAAATCTATTAATGGCCTAAAGTGCCCACTAATGGCAAAAATGCAATTAACTCAAGTTGATGTAAATTAACTTTATTTAATCATACCAAATCAAATTTAAATTATCTACCATAAAATCACATAAATTCTAGTTAACACATAACACTAATCAATTTCGGAATTGGGCGCCGATAGGGCTTTCAATTCACAGTTCAAAGTCAAAACATGAACAGATCGTTCTACACCGAATAGATAGAACACAAAATTCAAACAACACATGCAAATTAATTCCAAATTCCTCCTAATCTACTGTTAGGCATAATTAAATGCGAATTAACATTAATCAGAGGTCGGGGTTATTACAGTCTTCCCTCCTTAAAAGAGTTTGGTCCTCTAAACTCGAAGTACCTTCATTCTGGAACAACATTGGGTCCAATGGGAATAAATCTGGATATCTCTTCATCATGTCTTCCTCGGTTTCCCAGGTTGCATAGGTTCCTCCATAGTTTTGCCAATCAACTTTTACCAACAGTATCTCTTTATTTCTCAATCTTTTGATCTTCCGATTCACAATCTGGATAGGTCTTTTCTCGTAGGTATAATTATCTTTCAAAAGCACATATGTTGGCTCAATGACATGGAGTGGATCCCTCAAGTATTCTCGTAGCATCGATACATGAAAGACGTTATGCATATGTTCCATTACTGGGGCTAAGGCGGTACAATACCGGATTGATCTTTTCGAGGACTTCATAAGGTCCAACATATCTTGGCGCCAACTTGCCCTTAACACCAAACCGAGTTTGACCCTTCATCGAGGTCACCTTTATGAACACATGGTCCCCAACTTCATATTCTCTATCTCTTCTTCGGACATCAACATAGCTTTTCTGCCAACTTTGTGTAGTTTTCAGGCGTTGCTGGATCAGTTTCACTTTCTCAGTTGTTTCTTGCACAAGTTCCAATCCCAACAAAGGTCTATCACTTACTTCAGCCCAACATATCAGAGAACGACATTTTCTTCCATACAAAGCTTCGTAAGGAGCCATTTCAATGCTTGAATGGTAACTGTTGTTGTACACAAATTCAGCTAATAGCAAGTAGGTCTCCAAATTCCCCTGGAAGTCTAACACACACATTTTGAGCATGTCCCCTAAAGTTTGGTTAGTTCGTTCAGTTTGTCCATCTGTCTGTGGGTGATAGGCACTGCTCAGCCTTAGTTCAGTTCCCAAAGCCTGTTGCAAACTCTGCCAAAATCTCGATACAAACTTTGAGCCCCTGTCCAACACAATAGATACTGGCAGTCCATGCAGTCTCACAATTTCAGTCATATAGATATTGGCCAATTTATCAGTGTTATAAATAGTTTTGACAGGCAGGAAATGGGCAGACTTAGTTAAACGGTCAACTATAACCCAAATAGAGTCCATACCTCAAAAAGAACGAGGCAATCCCACAATGAAGTCCATGGTAATGTGCTCCCATTTCCATTCCGGTATTGGGAGTAGTTGTAGCAAACCAGCGGGTCGTTGATGTTCAGCTTTAACCTGTTGGCAATGTAGACATCTAGCCACAAAGTCTACAATACTCTTTTTCATTCTAGGCCACCAAAAATTCTGTTTCAAATTATGGTTCATTTTCGTGTTCCCCGGGTGCATAGCAAACTTACTACTGTGAGCTTCGGTCATAACACATTTTCTTAAATCATAACAATCGGGTACACAAAGTCAGCTTTGAAAATTTAGCACATCATTCTCAAACACAAATCTCGCCTCGCTTTTGAATCAAATTCCTTTATGATCTTTTTTCAAGTATTCATCTTCATATTGTTTCGCTTAATCTTGTCAAGAATTGTAGGTTGAGCGAAATAGCGATTAAATGTTCATCTTGTTCTAGGTCAATCGCCAATTTTTTCGGTTGGATAACATACATGACAAATTTCCCATTGATTTTCTACCAAGGCATCCGCTACTAGATTAGCTTTCCTGGTGGTACAAGATCTGTAAATCATAATCTTTGATTAACTCTAACCACCGCCTCTGCCTCATGTTCAATTCCTTTTGGGTGAAGAAATATTTCAAGCTTTTATGATCGGTATACACCTCACAAGTTACCCCATACAAGTAGTGATGCCAGATTTTCAAAGCAAACACCACCGCTGCTAATTCAAGATCGTGTGTTGGGTAATTCTTTTCATGAGGTCAGAATTGTCTAGAAGCATAGGCAATTACTTTTCCGTTTTACATCAAGACACACCCCAAACCTTTGTGGGAAGCATCACTGTAAACTTGAAACCCATTAGTACCATTGGGCAAAGTTAAAATTGGTGCAGTCACTAACCTGGTCTTAAACTCTTGGAAAGTCGCCTCTCTTTGTTCAGTCCAGTCAAATGGCACATTTTTCTGAGTTAACTGGGTCAATGGCATGGCAAGCTTGGAAAAGTCTTTTACAAATCTTCGGTAGTAACCTGCAAGTCCTAGAAAACTTCTAACTTCTGTCACATTTGTCGGTCTAGGCCAATCTACAATAGCTTCAATTTCTGAGGGTCAATAGAAACACCATCCTTATTGATTACATGGCCCAAGAATGTTATACTGTCAAGCCAGAATTTACATTTAGACAATTTAGCATACAGCCTCTTCTCTCTCAAAATTTGCAAGGTAGTCCTCAGGTGGTTCTCATGTTCCTGTCTGTCTTTAGAATAAATCAGAATGTCATCGATAAACACAACAATGAATTCATCAAGATATTGTTTGAAAACCTTATTCATTAGGTCCATAAAAGCCGTAGGTGCATTTGTTACTCCAAAAGGCATTACCAAGAATTCGTAATGTCCATATCTAGTTCTGAATGCAGTTTTCTCTACGTCTTCTGCCTTAACTTTTAACTGGTGATAACCTGACCTGAGATCAATTTTAGAGAACACTTTGGCTCCTTGGAGTTGATCAAACAAGTCATCTATTCAGGATAATGAATATTTGTTCTTAATGGTCACTTTGTTCAATTCCCGGTAATCGATACATAACCTCAAAGACCCGTCTTTCTTTTTGACAAATAATACTGGAGCACCCCAAGGTGAGGTACTCGGACAAATGAATTTCTTGTCTAAGAGTTCCTGTAGTTGAGCTTTCAGTTCAGAAGTTGACATCCTATATGGAGTCTTGGAAATGGGTTGTGTTCCAGGTGTTACATCAATGGTGAATTCTATTTTCCTATCAATTAAGTCCTCAGGTAGGCCATTTGGAAACACATCGGGAAATTCACAAGCAACTGGGATAGTTTCTACCATAGTTCCGTCCGATGGTGCAGTCAGTATATAACACAAGTAACCTCTACATCCCTTTCTAAGCAGTTTTATGGCTTTCAAAGCTGAAATCAGATATGGGGGAGGAACTACCCCCATCCCCAGTAAAAGTAAATTCAGGCATATCCGGTGGTCTAAACACAACAGATTTACTTGCACAGTCAATGGTAGCACAGTATTTAGTCAACCAGTCCATTCCCAAAATACAATCAAAGTGATCAATGTTCATGGGTAATAAATCAACATATAACATCATATCGCCAATCATAATATCACATACTGGATAAACATGAGCGCACATCATAGAATCCCCAAACGGTGTGGATACAGATAACACATATGTCATACGTTCTAGTGGTCTAGTCAATTTTCTAGAGAAAGCATGCGATACAAAGGAATGTGTAGAACCAGAATTTATCAGTACACATGCATTTTGAGAACATACAGAGAGTGTACCTCACACCACAGTATAGATGTTTGGTACATCACCAGGCACTAAGGTGAACACTCTCCCTTGCCTCAATGTTTTATTATTTGCATTCCCTCTAACATCGGTCCTTGCATTTGGTCTTGCTGCGGAAACAGACCCGGTGGAACTTGTCATAGGACGGTTAACCTCGTTGGATCTCATTGGGCAATCCCTCACCATGTGGCTAGTCTTGCCACAACGAAAACACGCTCCTGATGCTCAATAACAAGCACCTCTGTGCTTCTTTCCGCAGTCGGGGCAGTTTGGAGTAGATCCGCTACTTTGGCTAGAGCTGCTGGACAATCTTGTATTTTGCCTCTTCGAAATTGACCGGCCTTTCTTGAAATTGAATCCGGTCATCTTTCCTCTCCATTCTGTTGTTAGTGTTGCAGTTTGTTTCTTAGTTGCTATTATGGCTTCTGCCATCAATGCCCTGTCGAGTACCTCCACATAAGTAGGTAATTTTAGGACACCCACTCGATCAAAGATTTCCAGGTCCAGCCCTCCCTCAAACTTCCGTGCTTTCTTGTAATCAATATCCACCATATGTGGAGCAAAACGTGCCAATTCAGTGAATTTGGCTTCATACTCTGCTACAGACATTCTTCCCTGTTTAAGTTCTTGAAACTCGGACACCTTCCGATCCCTAAAGCATTGGGGAAAATATTATCATAAAAGATTGCATTAAACTGTACCCATGTCATATTCCCATTGCCACTTCAAATCAGTAACCACCACCTTCGGGCTTCATCTTTCAGAGTATAGGTGGGTAGGAGGACTTTCTGAGTTTCAGAACAAAGAAACACTTAATATAACTTCTCCATTTCAAGTAGCCATGTCTCTGCTTTCAATGGTTTAATTCCGCCATAGAACGTTGGCGGTTTCATCTTCATGAATTTTTGTGTCAGATTGATGATGTCATTATTATCTGCTTCGGCCTATGCTAGTTGGAGGCGGAGGGGGTAAAGGTTGTTGTCTCTATTGTTGTGTCAAGGTTTCAGTCAATGCTACTAACATCTGTTCCATTCGGCCCATGCGAGCCTCTGAAGATTCACTTTCATCACTTCCCCTTGCATTCTCCATGTTGCTATAGAGACATCAAACGATAATAAACACAGGCACAAACTTATTCATTTCCTTCAATTCATTTGCCCAAAATTACGTTCAGTTTTCATATTCAATTGAATTACCACACACTCATACATGCAGATGGAATGCCCCTAATGCTTACTAGGACATCCTTAGCTCATATTTTAATTGTGCGGTAAAACACATGCACTGATACCACTCTGTCACGACCCAAACCTGCCCCTGTAGGTCTAGCATCGTAACCGGCCAATAATCCTTGGATTACCAAAGGCCTCTTGACATATTAGCAAATAATAAGGGGCTGCGGAAGCAAATATATAAAATAGACAAGGTCTAATGAGCTGTGGTAACGTACATGAGACAGTAGATTTCAAAACTTATATATATATATGTGAGCATGCCAGTCAAGGACGCCGATATTTACAAAGGATTTACAAAAGTGTACATACCAAGACCTGACTTTACAAAGCAGTCAATGAGACTAGCGTGAATAGAAAAACAGCCATGGCATTAGACTTCGATCGGAACCTCCTCAGGAGGCACAACGGTTGGCTGACAAAAACATAACAAAAGGCCGTCAACTCTGGCCCTGGTCACACGCCGGCTTACCTACATACATAATATAAACTGTGAGCGGAAGCCCAACGAATAGTAACAGAGTAAAGGGATTTTATAAATGATGTCCAGCACAAGTTAGGGTCCAGTATTTAAATCAGAACATACTTATACTTCAAAATAGAAATAGAATTAGATACACACTCATGTTTATATTCAGATTTTGCATAAAATCAATCGTGGTACACCCATTAGCTATCAGATTAATTTGGTCCAGAGACCCACATGCATAGTTGGTACCAACGACCATAAAGGTCCATATCTTGCGAGCAAGTAGCCATAGTATTGTTACCCCCAGGCAATGGCCACGTGCAGATTGGCCGCGGTATTGTTACCCTCGGGTGAGGGCCACGTGAGCTAAGGGTGCCACAAATACTTTTCAGAAAATTGGACATTCATTCATAATTCGTAAGATAGCATTTCAGAAAACAGATCATACCATACCAGTCATAAAATACTTAAGTTAAACATAACTTTACAGAGTTATTACTTACAGCAGGCCTTGAGACAGACAAACGGAGTAAACTTGGTCAAACGGTACGTGGCACGTGACCTACACAACATATAACAGATGCACACTTGAAACACACGTTCTAATTGTACAAAACTTATTTCGTTGGCTCTTAGTGTGTTTCTAATCTCTTATCCTCATTATGGGGTCTTAAACATGGCCTAGAAATGCTTAGGATGGAATGAGGATACAAAAATGTATTGAAAACCATTTCTCAAATTTTGTTGAAGATAAGGTCCACGCTTGAGCGTGGCTTATCCCGCTCGAGCGGACATGCAGATATTGAAGCTCCGCTTGAGCGTGGACTTTCCCGCTCGAGCGGACTGCAAACTTATGAAAAAGTGCTAGATGCATGAAACTTACGCTCGACGGGCGACCCTTCGCCGAAGCAGGACATTAGACTCGCCGGCGTGGATTCCCTCACTCGAGCGGATTGCAAAACACACAAACTTCTGGGTATACGCATTTCACGCTCGAGCGTGACTCTCGCCGATCTAGCGGAAGTGCATGTACTCAGGCTTCACGCTCGAGCGTGAAAGTCCCCGCTCGAGCGTGGGTCAAATTTCTGGAAAATCCAGATTGACCTCCAAGCATGAAACTCAACCCTTAAGCCTTCAAAACTCATTTTTCTGAGCCAATATTTGAGGAAACATATAATAACTCATAAAACAACATGTATTAAAAATCATTTTAAGAAATCGTGGCCCAAGAGCAACCCAATTTGTGCAAAATCAACATGAACTCTATGAACATGCCATTAATACAACATGCGAGAACCTTGTTGAATCCAAACCCTCCAAAGCATGACCAAACTTGATAATTTGATGGACAACAAGGTGAATGACCATAATGTGAGTGAAATTAACACATGCATGGAAGAAATCTTAGAATTCAAACTCAAAGCATGGAAATTTATGTATGCATGCATGGATTAATCCTCAATTCAACATTTAAAACCCAATTCCTAGCTTTAGACACTAATTAACCATGAACCATGAAAGAAACAATTCACATTCAAGTTCAAGGGGATGAAATCTCTACCTTAGGTCTTGAATTCTAGGTGTAGGAGCTCAAATATGCAATTTTGCTTTAATTTCTTCTAAGTCTCCATGCTAAATCTCTTGTTGAACTCAAATTCTCCTACTCTCCCTCTCTCTCTCTCTCTTGAATTGGTCTAAGAAGAAATGAAGGAATGATGCAAAAAGATATAAAATCTATTAATGGCCTAAAGTGCCCACTAATGGCAAAGATGCAATTAACTCAAGTTGATGTAAATTAACTTTATTTAATCATACCAAATCAAATTTAAATTATCTGCCATAAAATTACATAAATTCTAGTTAACACATAACACTAATCAATTTCGGAATTGGGCGCCTATAGGGTTTTCAATTCGCAATTCAAAGTCAAAACATGAACAGATCGTTCTACACCGAACAAATAGGACACAAAATTCAAACAACACACATGCAAATTAATTCCAAATTCCTCCTAATCTACTGTTAGGCATAATTAAATGCGAATTAACATTAATCAGAGGTCGGGGTTATTATATTATCGATCTAACCATGCGCACAGAGAAAGAGAGAGAGATTGCAGTGGTGGTGGGGTTCGCGATTGGTAGGGGTGGAAATCACGATTGCAGTGGAGATCACAATGTCAGAAGAAGAAGAAGAAGAAGAAAAAGAAGAGGGAGATAGAGGTGGCGACTAGAGGTAAGGGGCTGGTCGGCGGTCGGTGAAGGTGGTAGCCGGAGTTGAGAGGGGTTAGGGTTAGGGTTAGAGTTAGGGTTAGGGTTTGAAAAATTTGGGTTAGAATATAAGGGATAAGGGTAAAAGTGAAATTTTATGTTAGGATAAAATTGAAAAAAAAAATAAAAAATAAAAGAGGTGGGGGTCCAATGGAAAATGGTAAGTGTTAATAGCAGCACTCTAATTTTAATCTCACTAAAAAGGAGATGAGTATAATTATTCCAACCCTATAGATGTTATTGTATTTTGTTTAAACTTGAAGAATGTAATTTAGTTAGGGGAATGACCTGCTCAACCCAACCCAACCCAACCCAACCCAACCAGAAAGGTTTTGGGTAGGTGGATGGTGTGATTTTCTACTTTTCGTAAGTGCGGGTCGAATGGTGGATTATCCACCTCTAAGCTGTACCAACCTAACTTTTCATGGGTGTGGGTTTAAGGGCAGATTACCCACCTCTTTAAGCCACACTAACGAAATGCATGTGTGATTTTCTACTTTTTTTTAGTACGGGTTGGATGACAAATTATCCACCTTTCAGTCAACCCAACTTTTCGTGGGTGCAAATTAGATGGTAGATTACCCATCTCTCTGAGCCACACCAACCCAGCCCACCCGTATTAAGAGATTGTTTGGAATGTCCTAAATAAGTGCACTTTTTGACTTTTTGGACTAAAAAGTGAAGGAAAAAAATATGGTTATTTAGGATAACTTTTTGACTTTTTATGAAAAAATGTGTAATATAATATTATTATAAATGCTAAAATGACTCTTTTACCCTTCCAAACTAATACAGCAGCAGGAAGAGATGTTACGTGCTTGTTGGGTAGCGTGCCTGTGAATAAGTGGCTCCCATTGGTCCACGTAATTGGACAATGGAAAACATTGTGCAACGGTCATATTTTAGTGCTGTTATTGAACATTATTTTTTTATTTTTTATTCATTTCCTTTTTTATTAGCTGGACAATGGGAAACACTGTGCAACGGTCATGCACAGTGCTGTTGTTGAACATTAATTTTTTTTTTTATTCTTTTCCTTTTTTATTAGCTAGTCTTGCTTGATATGTGAGACCAATAACAACAAACCAAAACCCTGTACCATAAACAAATAAAAAAAATTGTAATTTTTTTTATTTTTTTGAACAATGTTTTTGTGAACATATGTAACATAAAAGGGCATAGAAAAGTATATAAAGTTCCTGCTTAAAAGTATTAAAAATTCACACAAGCAAAACAAATTTATTGCGTTATTTTTGTGTTACGTGTTTTTTCAAATTTCTTCGACATAGATTTTTCTTTATAGAAGGTGCATCTAAAAAAAATATTGCTAGTATCACAAAATTATTGGACATATGTCCTTCATGTATTTCATATGTTAATGTTTGGACATACTTCCTTTATAAATAAAATTCGTTCATAATCTATTTTACCGAAGACATCAAAATATTAAAACCAAACGTTTTTATAAATATATGATAATATAAATTTGAATCTCGATTACACACATTAAAAATTTAACCAACATTATTGTTTCAAATATTTGCCCTTACCGCTGCGCTTGCCGTCTGAGTTGGTACGTAATGTTCCTTCTTACAGCAGCCATTGCGGGATCGGAGTCCCCTTCCTCAATCACATTGGCAACTCGGGTGTATTCATCGTGGTTGGGCATTTCCGAGGCCACGTATTCGTCGTTGTCTAGAATAGCCAACATGACCTCATCAATTTGACTGTGTCGGCGTATGAAGTTATGTAACGCCATCGATGCACATACAAAGGTCACCTAATTAGAGAAACTCAACTTCTAAATATTCCGCAATGCCCCCCATCTCGACTTCCAGGCACCGAATGTCCGCTCGATACAATTATGCAATGACAAATGTGCCTTATTGAACAGTTCAAACTCATTCTGTGGTGTTCAATTCCGATGGGCATTTTGGTGATACTTATACCCCTTGTACGGGGCTAGGTACCCTGTCTTGTTGCTATAGACGCTATTCACCAAATAGTATTTTCCTGCAACGAACACAGAAATGTTATTCACTGTGGCCTGTTTGGTAACCATTTCATTGTTAGTTTGCAGTTTATAATTACAAAACTCAAAATTACTGCCAATAAAACATCGTTCGAAAATAGTTTTTTTGGTTTATAAATGGTTGTCACCTACAATAATTTGAGGAAAAAATGTAGTGTCAAAAAATGAGTTTAGGTTGTTTTTAAACTGACATTTAAAATTTTTAGTAACAAATTTTTTTTTTTCAAGTTTTTTGTTTCAAATAATTTTTCTTGCAAGTAATTGTTTTTCAATTTATTTTGATTTTCAAATAATGATTTTCCAATTACATTTTTTTTTTGTGAAATAATTTTTCTTTACATTTAGTTTTTTTTTTCCAAATAAATAATTTTTCTACTATTGTGTTACTAATTATTTTGTTTTCAACTACTTTTTTTGTCAATAAATTTTCTTGTCAAATACAACAATTTTCAATTACTTTTTTGTTTTTAGTAAATTGTAGTTTTAAATATTTTGTTTCGAAATAAAATTTTTTCAAATTAATTTGTTTTCTCATTTGTTTATTTACAAATTTTTTTTGAAATGATACTGTGTATAATCGCATTATCATATGGACATATTGGATGTTGAAACTTGCAATTTGATGATGATGAAATTTTGATACAAATATGTTCTGTACATGCAAGCAAAATATGTGGCCATTAGTGAAGGCAATTATTTGAGGGAAGAAACTACATTGCACTTGCATGACTAAACTGAGCACATTTTTTAGCAGTAGCACTACCAACACTTACGAATTTTGTTTGTATTACCAGTATTGAAATGTTATTCATTGTATCAAATAAAATACATACAAAAAGTGCACACTTGAAGAAAATATGAAATCAATCCTACCGATATGTTTATAATATTCATAATCTTTCCAATCAACAACTGAAAATAGTAATTTTATCAATTTTTTGTACGAGAGCAAGTATGATGTCGTAATTTGTCTACTATTATTTTTAAATTATACTATTTTATTAGATGTTTAATAATTTTTACCAGGTGCGAGGTGCGGGAAGCGATGTTTAGGCACGGTTGTGACATAATGCAACACCCTATTGTCATGCATGCTCCTGTCCCAACTGGCTGAGACAAACATGAAGCACAAATCGAAGTCACATATGACCAGTATATTTTGTGTTGGCATGCCTTTCTGGCCATAGTACAAAGTGGCGTACTCTTGCGAGACACGAGCTATCTTGTGTGTGTCGTCTAGTGCACCGATGCAGTCCTACACAACGCACCATTTTTAGGAAAGTATAAATAAAAAAATCCAACGTATATGTCAACACTATATTCACTAAAATTTTATGGAAAGTGTCATCTTGAATGGCCGGTACCGCCCGGTACTGCCGTTGCGATCGTAAATGTGGATGGCCCCTTTGTTACACTTGCTCGGGCGTAAGACTCCTAGTATGAACTGATGTGAACGATATCATAGCTTGCATAACCTCATGGAAATTGCGTGACAATGTTTCCTTTGAGTGTTAGAACCGTTGTTGCAAATTTTTCCAAGACATTCCCTGCAATGCACAAATGAAAATGGCTACCTTCTCTTCCAACAGAACGCCATGCTCTCGCTGCGGCAATGTCAACCCAAAACTATGAAGCGCGTCACATAACAACAAGAAGCCTGGTTTGGACTTACTGACAGCATCTTCAAATTGGCCTTGGTGCCCGTTAAACAACTCATACATCCATAAACGTCTCGAAAGTATTGATGTATTTCGAGGGACTTTGTGATAATGGTTGTAATAATATCTAGATGCATTGTTCTACACCTCTATTAAATTGTGATCAGTTTCGACCACCATTTCCTACGCAATTTCAACGATAATTTCACGGGATGTACAATTGTGCACGGTGTGACTAGGACCAGCGTCGTCCGCCATTTGTAAAAAATGGAACGCAAAATATGCAAAAATTGAAGGCAATATGACGGCTGCTACAAGTTTGACTTACAAGAATTTTCCACAATCTGAATGAGTGATAAGTAAAAATGTAAGCACACACCTTTTGCAAATACTATGGAAAGTGAAAGAGTTTAAAGGAGAGGGAGTGTGAGAGAGAACCATACTGTTAACAAACAAGAATATAAACAAATGAAAAGGGAAAGAAGAGATGGGACAAGGTGGTGGTGGGTACATTTTCTTGCATGTGCTGTGTACACTTGCTTGTGAGAGTTAGGACAAGGGGGAAGGGGCCTACGTCTATGATTCCCTTTTTTTGGTACACCCAAAAAACTTATCTGTGTCAAAAAAGTCGATGTTATGCACCCAAAAAAAAATAGACACCTTGTTTTGGTATAATTTTTTAAAAACAGTGTTCAGAAAATTCTATTTTGTTCCGTTGCGTAATTTTTGTGTTCTCTACCTTTCGTTCATGTTTTATAGTCAACTTTTTAAATTGGTAGACACATGTAACATAAATTTACAAAAATAGTAGAACAGTTTTACAAAAAAAGTTCTGAAAAAAAAAATGTAAAATAATTGGGAACAAAATTACGCTTGAAAAAAAAAAAAAAAAAACCCAATTTGGAGGACTCCAGTCATCAAAACAGTTGAAGAAGAAAAATGTAATGGCAAAAAGGAAAATCGTAAACTGTGAAAAGAGGGAATGAAAGCATAGTGTAGTGTGAGCAACTCCATAATAGGCTTCCTAAATTTACAATTGTAACCGTTTATAAGTAATTAAAAAAAATAAGTACATATATATATAATTATCTTTAATGATCATTGAAAAAATCTGGAGGACTCCAGTTTAGTGTGGGCAACTCCAGTTTTTTCCTTGATTTTTTTTTTAATCTTTAATGATCTTTTTTTCAAAATTATATAAATTTTTTGTTTACTTTTCAGCTTTGTTGCAAATCTGAAAAATAATAAAATAATAAAAGATAAAAAAATAAAAAATAGAAATACACAACCAAACAGAGGAGTTCTAGTTTGACACACTATATTTTTTAGCTAAAAATTCTGTGAAGTGGATTTAAAAAAATTAATAAATAATATAATCATTCAAAAATCTAGAGGAATATACAGAAACATGTTGAAGAAACTTGAGATTTGAAGTAGTAGCAGTGAGAGGTAAAGCATCAACTTCTGCTGGTTCAGCACTTTTTATGAATCTGTAATTGGAGGAATATGCAGTTTTAAAATTCACTACAAACAACAACCGAATACACTCCTACTACTCAGCTTTCAAACAAATTTTGTGAAAAAGATAGAGTGTACGAACAATATTCACTGAAAAAGTATTCACTAAGAAAGTAGTAAAACAGGTCGAGATTCCCATAATGCAAATTAGACAATTTGCAACTCAAGTAGCCAAAGAAAACTTGTTTCAGCAAACAGCTGCAAGCATGTACTACAACATCAACGTCATCACACAAACAAACCCATTGATAATAACGAAAAATTCCATGTACAATGTCACAATTTTTGGGAAGGAAGAAAAAAAGGCACACTGTCATAGTTTTGGTAAGGAAAAAAAAAGACACACTGTCATAGTTTGTTCAAAAGGAAAAAAAAAATAACAACAAACAAAGGAGGTTGCAACATGATACAAATACTGGACAGTCGTTAGAACCAGCCACTCATTCTTGAGTTTGCCGCTAATGGGCCACCCATACTTTGGGACTTCTTCATTCGCAGCCAACTAATGATAGCCACGTCTGTCAGAATCTGCACCATTATGGCTTGATTTGCTAGGTTGTCCAGTACCATTAAACCAAAAACAATTAGCAGGCCTTGCAGATCCAGCCCTTCCAGCGAGTACAACCTTGTCATACACTTGTCAATGAGCTCCTGTATCGAATCTCCATAATCACGATGCACGCAGACTTCTTGTTATTGTAATTTAACTGAAGATGCAAGGTTTTCCATGCTACTCACCAACAGCGAAGCTCCTTCACTCTGCCATTTTTTTCGTTATGGGTGTGTTGTGCGACTAAATTCGCGTTTGCTCCTACCACTTGTAGGTGTGTCATCAACGTGAATTGCAGACAATGCAGCGTCTACGGTCACCAGTATGTCATCCTCTAACGTAGAAGTGTGGTGGACAGTGTCTTCACGCTACGCGGCAAGATAAAAGGGGGCAAACCACTGTTATCCTCACAATCTTCTTCATCAATCGGCGAAGTACCATCATTGGTTACGACAGGTTCGAACCCTGCACCTGGTGTCCATGCATATTTTTCGATTGCCATAACGCCTTCGTACACTCTTTGCATGAGGTCCATGTGCTCCAACGATTTCGTTTTGAACTTTATTGCATTCTTGTCAACTTGGAAAAAACCCAAAAAATTGTACAGGATTAGATGCCAATGGTTGCAAAATCTATAGCATAAGATTTGAAATAAATATTTGTATTTCATGGTGTGTGAGTGAACCTGCTGCTAAGTCATACCAAAAAAAAAAAAACCTAAGCTTGTTATTAAATAATCAATGACAACGAACAAGGGAACCATTTAATTAAATTGTAAAATTATCTTCAACATCTTTATGTGTTGCAATTGGAAGGTTCTATCCTTATACTAATTATCTGAGGCTGAGAGTTAAGACCGTAGTTAGCTACATTTTAAATTCACGTTCAACAGTGTTAACTAAGGAGATGCACTTTTTGGTTAGTAATCGTTACTGAACTTGCAGACAAATGATGCTCCATTCCTCCCAATTACAATATAGTAACTTTCTTTCATAATTTAGATTGCAAACATTTTGGTTGCAACATCCTGAAATGTTTCCTTCTTGAAACATCTATCACCCAAAAGTTTAAAATTTTAAAATCCTAGGGTTGAATGGGGTGACACCTACAAGTGTGTATGCCACATGTTCTGTGTGCCTGTTGGTGTTTTAATTGAAGTTCCTATGTCTGATATCTAGCTGATATTTCATTTTCAATATTCTAGTCAAATTAAACCAATGAAGTCAATAATAAATTTTGTTAGATACAATCATAACTATATTTCCTTATTCAATTGTGCTATAGAATTGAGTAAGGAAGACAAAAGAGAGAAGAAATTTATAGAAGTGAAGTGACAAAGCATGACTCGTTTATATTTAAATTTTGCTATGTGGACTAAAATATATATGACTTTGAAGTCCAATTTATTTATCTACCCAAAGTAGAAAGGGATAAACGCTCTGAGGTTTATTTAGAGAACTTCTATTCTGATATGTATAAATCAAAATGAAGGGGTTAAAATGTTAAAAAAGTTAAAGATGCAGCACATTTTTCAAAAATCACAAAAGGGAAAAACCTACACAAGTCATGAACTTATTTTCTTATTTATGAACTTTTTAATAAAAAAAGCCTTACCGAGTTGCTTTAGATCACGAAGTCTGAAATATGTGAAAAACACTACTAGTACATGCCTATTCACATTCACAACCACAAAAACCCCCCAAACAGAAGTACCAGAGAGAGAGAGAGAGTTTTTTGAATGAAACTAGCTTGGCAACTTTCCAACGTCGATAATATAATAAAGCTATTTGGAGTCCAAAATAGGTCCCAATTTAACCACATACGTGCATGCACACTCACACCCATAACAATGCAATTTGGAGTACAAACTGGAAGTCTAACAAAAATACTTGCCCACATAAGCTCACAAAACACTTTAAAAAATTCACAAAACAGTCAGACATTGAGGGGGGGATAGAGAGACGGAGAGCTAAGTTGGCAAGTATAACAAAGCTACTTGGGGTGAAAAATAGGTGTCTAACATTAGTCATACAATAGTAGTACATGGCCATTGAAACTCAGAAACCTCCCCCCCAAAAAATTGAAATTTTCAATCTATCTTACATTAATTTGTCTGTGCAACCAAGTGACACTGCGTTTTATTGAATATAATGACTGATAAGCTTTCATCATTTTTGCCCAAATAAAAATATTAATCAATAGTTACATAAAATAATGCTTCTAATATATGCATGAGTATCACGTTGGACGTAAGTAAAACAATTTGGAAATGTTACCTTTTCATAATGCGCCCACCAATCGTCAGATGCATGTATCAAACCCATCGCTTCATTGTAACTTATGTCGGTTGGCCCATGTGCCTGCTGTCCATCAACTGTGACCACGATTGCCAATCCTTTTTTAGCAAGTGTACTTTTTTTGCAGTTGCTTGACGTCATGGACCTTATTTGTACAATCCTAGAAGGCCTTACAGACAGCTCTATATCCATGCATTGTCATTGTATGGAAGCTCCCCTTGAAACCAGAGTCCAACTCTTTGATAACAAGGTACAAGAAAATCTGCATTGCGTCGGAGTCCCAAGCTACTTTATGCACGTTTGCGAACTGATGTTGTGTCTGTTTACTACCGCGCTTATGCAAAGTTTTAGAAGGCGTCGACTGCATTTAAGACTGCTCCATTTGGCTACTGCAATGCAACAATAATTGTGGTATACATGGAAAAGCAAGTATTTGACAAATGTAAAATGGGCATTCATAACATGGCAACATAATGGACAAGAATATAGCAAATAATATAAAATAGCATATTGCTTAACCATTTGAAATACAGATTGGATACATTGTACAAAAACGACAAACAAATATGCAGATGGGTAATACATACAACCTAACAACCGAAACAAATCAACTACAGCTGTGGAACCACAACATTACAACAACAATAGACAAGACGAACGTCACAATTTGCAAGAAATGCAATGTGTGCTACAAGTTGACGATGTCAGCCTTCAATTGGAAGACCATGTTCAACATTGAGTGCTACTAGTGTATGATGAACGTCATAATTGGAAGGCCATGTCGGTTACCTAAAAAAAATGCGTAGGACTGTCGTAATGCATGTCATGTTGAAGTTGTGTTACTCGTGTATGATGATCAGTTAAGGAACATGTGAACAAGTATGTGTACCGAAAATGTGAAAATACTGCTTAGCTATTTGTAACAAATTCAATTGGGACAATTAAATTTCATTTAAATAAACTAAATAAGTCAATAACATAAATCATAATTATTTTATTTTTTTCTCTCAAAAAAAAAGCAAAAAAAAAATCAAAAACATATAAAAAAAATTCTCAAACAGAGCTAATTATATTAGACAAAAGGCCAAAAAATTAGACTACAAACGTTCTTCCCAAACTAACCTTAAAATATTATTTTTTTTTAAAAAAATGTAAAAACTATTAAAAAATGATAATAAAAAAATACCTAGTTGAAGTACAGTTACATACAGCCAAACATGAGCTATGTATCATAAATGTATGACCCAATATCAATTGCAATGAAATTAAGAAACAAGACTCAATTGCAAACCAAATTAACAAGTGGTCAGATCAAATATCAAAGAAAAAACATAGAAATTGCAATAGAGAAAGTACGAAAAATATCGGAGACAATAAGGATCCCAAGCTTCAAATTAGGGAAACCAGAAATCTAGGTCATGAGGCCTCAAAAATCCTCCACATGCCCTGCTCCACAGCTTGCACCGAAAAGGGTCGGAGCATTCTTGCAACACTGAGCACTTGCCATATCAATTTTCACTCTTCAAACAACAATTTAGGAAATCATCGCTAGTGTAGGTACACTGTATGTGTGTTAGTGTGTGTATACATATATATACATAAACTAGCAGTGGCTGCAACATAACTTTATATATATATACTACCACACCTTCTCCAGTTGCGTGAGATTGATTTTCATCAACACTCCATACATGGAGGCTCTCTAGCTGATTGGTGCAAGCATCCTAGAATGAGTCATGTTAATGAATTTTTCAGGAATAAGATGTAAGTTTTTTAATGTTTACATGAATTGCATTATTAAAGTCCCTGAGAATGTCAAATATGCTATAATAAAAATTTATATTTCAGTTTGTATTCCTGTATTTTTTATTTACCTTTCTATATCTTATCAAATTTCTTCTACAGTACTAAACATTCTATGTAGAAAACAAACCGTGAGTGAGGACAGTGGATATCTGGTCATGTTCCTATCTCCCAAAGTCAGCTATCTATTGATGGTGCTTCAAAGGTATTTTATAATAAGTAAAGAAAAATAACAAGTTATTTTCATTTGTTATGTACTGATTTTATTTTCTTAGACAAAAAGGGGATCTGTACGGTATTGGTTCAAATGCGAAAATTCATTGGCGTAGAAGAGATGTTACCTTGTAGTTTGGGGGAAACGGGCCGGAGTGGTGTAGATCTAGTCAGCAATAGTGCAGATCTGGGCGACGGATGGTCCGATAGCCGTCAGTTACTGTTGTCACACGATCGAGTCGAGGTACGACTTTCCCACGGCTGTGGCGGTGCTGCAAGATAAAGGGTGCGACAGATCTACGGCAGTCACTGGTGTGAGCGTGATGGAGTGGACTTGTTTCTCTGACTGAGGGACTGTCTTGCTTGTTCAATGACGAATGTAGGTTGGAGAAGGAAAAGGAAACTTTGGGTAAGAGGATATATTATTGTGATATATCTGTCTCAGAGAAAACAATAAAAAGCAGGGGCAGAATTGTATTTTTACCCTCTGCAGATTCATACACATTTTTGTCACCCAATGCATGAAGGTAGGATAACTTTTTGACCTTTTTTGTAACTTTTTGGCTTTTTATCTTTTTTTGAAGATGCCAAACCAAGCCTAAATTTTTGTTCACCCAAAAAGGTTGCCAATTAAAATTAAGCCACACCAATCCGATCCGCCCGTATTAAATTTCTTTCACCCAAGAAGAAAAATGTTAGAGGCCCCAAATGTTTTACCAAATGTCTCACATGGATGTGGACCCCACACTTATGTGGGACCCACCCCATGTGAGACATTTGGTAAAAATTTTGGTATCCCTAGCATTACTCTTGAAAAAATACTAAAATTTTGTAAAGTTTAAACTGCCAAATCGATTGCACATATCGGTTAATTCTTTCGATCCACATAGTTTTAGGTGGATGATAGATGTGATGCCACCCGACATAACCCAAACCATGAGCACCCCTAAATTTAGTCATGTATATTTCTAACCTAAAGGATAAGGGATACCCTCTGTCGGTTAAATCTCATTTAAGTGTAGTTCGACAAATGTTTTTGATAACATCCTTTTTTTAAAAAATAATAATAATAAAAAATTATTATTATTATTAAAATAGTTAATGTATTATTTTTTAAAAAAAATTTGAGCGAAAAATTTTTTTTTTTTTTTTTGTCAACTAATAACTAAGCTATTGCCAAACAAGCAAGACTTTTTTTTAGCTAAAATTAAAAAAGATTCTGTTGTGTTGGAACTCAGTTTTTTAAGTTAATTAATCGTTAATATAATGATATAGTAATCTCAGAATAAGTTTTCCTCTATATTTCATCTCTTTATATTTTTCTATATCTTTTTTATGGATTTCAATTCGAATCTGCATTGATGATTCAAATCATTTATCTCATAAGTCCTGCAATGAAGGTCATCCATGCAAAAAATTAGATTCATCGAATAACTATAAATAAGAAAACAAATCACATTTTGTTTTATAAAAATGATGGTGTAAATTTAATTATATTTCCTATTCATTTTATTAAAAAAAATGCTATTTTTTCTTGTATTTATAATTGTCTAATGAATTTGATTTTTTGTATCAATGACCTTTATTGTGGGCTTACGAGATAGGCGGTTTGGATTATTAAAACGGGTCCAAATTGAAATCCATAAAATGGGTATAGAGAAGTATAGAGAGATGAGATATGGAGGGAAACTTATCTCGATAATCTCAAAGAAAAATGCTATTTATATATATATAATTCATAAAAAAGTATTACAAGAATGATATAGCAATGTTATTTTGATAAATAAATGTTATCTTTGTGTGTGTCTTGATTTAAAGTGAATGGCATACATTAAGTCATATCATTATATATAAAAATTATGTATAATTTGTTTGTTGATATATTATTACTCCAATTTCAAATTACCAAAATGTCTTTTTGGTTAGAGTGGCATTAAAAATAGTTTGGAACATGTTAGGGGAAACAAAAAGGATTAGATGGTGCTTTTGGTTTTTGGTATTCTACTTTTATGATAGGTTCGGTTTATCTTTTGAAAGAGTGTCATGTACGTAATTGGATTGGAGAATTTAATTTTTTAAGTTTATTCAAGAGTGATGTTACATCTCCTAATATATCACTCATATTTTAACCTCTAATGAGGTAGTAAAGAAAGCAAATAGAGAGAGATAGAGAGAAATGATGAGAATTGAGGAGTGGAGTCCATTCTACATCATTAGGGGTAGATTAGAGGTGCTCAATTAAAGTTTCCAAGTATTTTTGTTATTTCGATAATCCAAACTATTCAATGGATAAGATTCATCGAGTACATCATTTTTTTTAAAAATTACGTTGATCAAATATCGATTAGCGACTTGATCAGATCATAATTTGATCAGATTATAATTGTGATCCGATTATGATTCAATCAAATTACTATTTCATGTCCGATCAAAGTAATGTGATCCAATCAATCAATTATCAATATTCAATCAAAATGATTAGACCTTTGACACAAATGTGATCCGATTAGGTAGTTATTAATGTTCGATTATCATGATTTTTTTACAAAGATCATAAACTCGACATGCCTTATACATTGATTGGTTTGGATCATTAAATTGGGCCCAGAGTAATGCCCACCATGCACTAATAGCACCTTTCAGTCTAATTATAGACCAAAGAGAAGCCATATTCCTTTGGGAAATAGGATACAATTTGGAAGGGTTCAAATAGACAGAGTAGTTGTTCGAGTCTAAGAGTAAGGCTGAGCAAGGAATTCGTATAATCCGTAATCCAATCCGGTCCAGTCTAATCCGGATGAATTAGATTGGTTTTTTGAATCCATGGTTCGGTTCCGAATTAGAAATTTAAAAATCTGTAGGCCACTGATCAGTTCCGGATTGGAACTGATCTAAACCGTATACATTAATTCTATATCTATACCATATACCCTCCCACATAATATCATTTCTTGTTTCATATAAAAGCTAAACACTAACCCTAATTCACTTCACACGCCGCTCAGCTCACCCACCCACTCACTCACTCATTGATGTCTCTTACACTCTCATCTCTCTCTCTTTCGGTACTCTCTCTCTCTCTCTCTGTATCTCCTCTTTCTCATCCATCTCCGACCATCATCTATCTAAGATTTTCAACCTCACACGCCACTCACTTACAGCCACTCACACTCTCATCTGTTGGAAAATTTGAATTACAATTTACTCCAATGGTTATGTCTTTTGAGATGGAAGGGTGTGTCCTTTTGAAGGGTCACAACCTTTCTAAAGAGTCATGGAGAAATCTATAAATTCTATCCCCTTCACTTCAATTTGATATAGAGAATTGCAATTTTCTTCTTCACTTTGCATTTTTTCTTTATATTTTATAAGTCTAATTTTTCTATAAAGAGAGTACATGCACAGTGAAGTTCGCTAAGCTTGCAATAGTAGTCATGCTAGTGCAAGACATTGATCATTGTATCCTGGGAGATAGACGTCCATTGAATCCTAAGCACCGGTGGGAGGATGAATCTGTCTTAAGGAAAGAGTGTCACACACTCAACTCGATCAGGTTTTATCTTTTTATGTACTGTAAGTTTTGTTATGTTATTTTGTCAATTTATTTTAGTTTTGATTTTACCCAAACACAGTTTGCATATTTTTAAATTGTATTTTCCATATAGTTTGGTAATATGTTTCTAACAATCTTAAGATAGAATTGGTCATGTTTATGGTTTTTAGGAAAATATAATTGATTTATTGATTTTTCGCTATGTGGATTTCTAATGAACGGATGTTAGTTTATGACATTTCTAGTGAAATGATGCATTGAGTTTGGACAAATTAGTTAGTTTTTCCATTTGTAATCTTCATGTTACAATCTGGTCTTGGTTAGTTTTTCCATGATTTGTTTGATATGACTTAAGCATACATTATAAACACTCTCTGCACTAATCAGACCTGGAAAAAAAATAAAAAAATAAAAAATAAAAAATTCTTCTTCTGCTTTGACGATTAGAGAAGGAGGTTGTCAGATTGAATTTTTGCATCTGAATCAGTAAGCTTTCCTTGAATCTCTCATCCCAAAGTTCACACTTTTGTTTTCCTTCTAATGATTCAGGAGATTTTGATCCCTGAATTGTCTTGTTTGGTTTCCGAGAAAAATTGAAAATTTAGGCCTTTGTTTTTGTTTGTTTGATTTCATGAGAAAATTGAAAGATTCTTATTGACTATGGTCAATTGTCAAGTTTTTATGTCATCTAATGATATATTCTAATGATCCAAACCATTGCTATACATTTCTATGCAAGTAATAAGGATGTTTTCTCGGCACACCATGTGTTTAATGAACTGTTGGTGAGAAATAGTTTTACTTGAATGCAATGGTAAAGGGCTATTGTTCATAGAAATTGAGAGTTTGTGAACATGCCAGCACTGGATTGTTGTTGTTTAAGGACATGTTAGTTGATATCAGTGGATTGAAACCAACTGATACGACTATGGTTTGTGTGTAAGTTGCAAGTCCATGTTAGAATGGTAATTTATTAGAATTAATTAATTATCTTGTAGCAATTATGAATAGATGCAACGTTTTCCTGATGAGTCTTGTGTACATTCAAGTATTGAAATACGGTTTTGACCGTTTGGTTTTTGATTTTTAAATTTAAAACCAAGTGTATGGTAAGGTGCCTTTCTTTAGACTTGTATGTATCGATGTGAACTCTTGTTTTCTAAGTAATTTCATATAATTAGAAATGATAAATAGATACAGTCATTATGTTGACAATTGTTTGTTATATTATTGATGTCATTTACCTGAGCGTGTTAATTTTAGTATTTTTAATTAATTTGGAATAAATTTTATGACATCATGCTGCCATGATTTATTTAATAGTAGTGTATTTTTATATTAATTAGTGGATGTTCTAAGAAAGTTAGTCACTATTCAAAACTATCAAACGTATATAGTACTCTTGATGTCAATTTATTATTCAATTTTGACAACTTATTATGGTCAAAATGTTTCCTGAATTTTTTTTATTTAATAGATTTCAGGTTTTATGTGTAATTTGATTGTGGTAGTAATATTCTTGTAATATCAAAGCAATCATTAACACTGAAAAATTTAAACATGATATTTTAACTAGTGGTGTTGTTCTATTTAATTGAAAATAGATTGAGGAATCTTTTGTGTTGATTATTATTATTAATCAATTAAAAGTTATTTTTAAAGTAACTTTGAATTTTGTGAGATAAGATGTCTTCAATCTTTGTTTCACTTATGTGGTAGAGTTGGTTTAACTATGAATCATGTTCTTAATGTGGGAGTTTATCTTTTGAATTAGAAGAGATAATTCCATTTTTGTCACAAATATTTTTGAATGAGTTATTATTTGTAACAGTGATACTTGTTTGGAAATGAATCATGTTGTTGTGCAAATTTATGTATTATCACAAATGTGGGGGAGAGAGATTAATGGAAAAATTATGATTATGATTGACTTGTTAATCTTGTCCATGTCTACATATGTTGACAATTAATAGCATCATTTTTTTTTTTATATGAGATCATTAATGTCAATTTGGTATGCGGTGTATTATAAATGGATGTCAATTATTTATCAAAGTGTTGATAAAAATATGAACCTATGTTTTTTGACATAAGAGGAATTCTAACTATTCCTTGGAATATTGACTAAAATTGGTGTGGTGACTGATAACTCCGTAATGAAATATTATATGAGTTACAATATTTCATGGGTAAAAGACACTTTGGTAATTATCGACGTAGTCACCAATATTGGATAAGACAAATAAGATGTAAATGTATTTATACAGTGATATTTATATTCCATGTTGAGATTGGAATTAAGGGTTGCAGTAAACAAAAAAAAAATTAATCATGGCTAAAGAAATGTTATTTGATAAAGTATTGTGGACACAACCGGTATTAGTCATTTATTCTTTGTACTGCAAAAGCAAGTTATGAAGTCTAATTGTATTTTAGATAAATTAGTATTATGATTATATTCACAAAGCAATTTACATCTTGTTATTTAATTCAAGCACACCAATTAAAGATATATTCTGATTTATCTCAGAATTGTGGGGGTGTATTAATATTTTTGTGTAATTATACACTAGCAAGAGAAATTAAGTTTTCTTGGAATGCTTAAAATGTAGGGGTGCTTGGAGGATTTTATCAAAGTAACGGTTCCGATTGTAGGTCCACAAAGAAACTCAATTCTTTTTATAGGACAAAGTTGGAATAGAAGCAAAAATGGTTTCATTAACTCCTAAGGAACAACTCTATGTTTATTATTTGAAAATTGAAGTAACATAGAGTAACACCATAGGACATTTGCTTTCAATTGTGAATATTGTCTAAGGATAATATAATGGATCCACTAACTACTCAATGATATATACTTGAGAAGGTCAAACGAAAAATAGCGGCCGCCAAATAAAAAGTTTGACCAGAAAGTAAATAAGGGAAAGTTCATCGAAGGGAATGTGGTTAAAGTTTATTACCCTAGAATCATCATAATGATAACCATACTTAGATGACTAGAGATCCCAAGAACTAAGTTCAAAGGGACAACTAACTTATGTGTGGCTCGCTAGAAATCACTAAAGGAGTCTATCTCCTATCCATTCCTAGGATGAGAGTGATATCTGTAACATCTGTTGTATGTAGGGAATTTAAGGTAAGCTATGCTTTTAATGATCACTTATGTCTTGAAAAACCTAGAGGGGTATCTTTCAAGAGGAAAATTTAAGAAACTCGAAATAAGGATCACCTATATGAGTATGAAGGGGCCACTTCTATGAGAATTGATAAGGCTAAATTCTCTAAAGCATTCATAAAATACCAGGACTTGCCTAAGGTCAAAACGGGTACAACCGTAAGAACTAAACTATGTTTGGATATATTCTATGTGAATTCTATTGTCTTGATTTACACAGACGGCTAAACAATTCAAGGCATCACTTCCACTGATTAGCTAGTAAGTTCGATAGGCTTTCACTAGGGAAAGTTCAAAGTCAAAAGCTATCTATCTCGATGCAGGATATTTCCTTAATGTACTCTCTCTTTGTCTGCATGTTGTTACATGTCTTTTCCGTAAATTTCATTCATGTGGGGGATTGTTGAAAAATTTGAATTACAATTTACTTCAATAGTTGTGTCTCTTGAGATGCAAATGTATGTCATTTGGAAGGGTCACAACCTTTCTAAAGAGTCAGGGAAGAATCTATAAATTCTAGCCCTTTCACTTCAATTTGATATAGAGAATTGCAATTTTCTTCTTCATTTTGCATTTTTTCTTCATATTTTCTAAGTCTAATTTTCCTATAAAGTGAGTACATACACAGTGAAATTCGCTAGGCTTGCAATAATAGTGCTGCTAGTGCAAGACATTGATTGTTGTATCTTGGGAGATAGACGTTCATTGAATCCTAAGCACCGGTGGGAGGATGAATCTATGTTAAGAAAAGAGTGTCACACACTCAACTCGATCAAGTTTTATCTTTTTATGTAAGTTTGGTTATATTATTTTATCAATTTATTTCAGTTTTGGTTTTACCGAAACACTGTTTACATATTTTTAAATTATATTTTCCATATAGCTGGTAATATTTTTCTAACATCATCTCTCTCTCTTTTCTTTTTCTCAGACAATCTCAGATCCTTCATTTCAGATCGGTAACTGTAGCTCTCTCTCTCTCTCTTTCTCTCTCTCTTGGTGAGCTCTCTCTATATATATATATGTATATTATATTTTATTTTTGTGGGAATCATGTTTTGTTTGCTGATTTTTCTAAACCTAGATTTGTCACATTTGATGAATAAATCTATTTGATGATTTTTTCCATCTTGTGCTTTTATATCTTTGATGGTAAATAACATTTTTGATCTGTTTGATTGCTCTGTTTTTTAAGCCATATTATTATTTGACAACTCTTATATTTTATTTTTGTGGGAATCATGTTTTGTTTGTTGATTTTTCCAACTCCAAATTTGTCACATTTGATGAATGTTATGTTCTATTTTGTTTTTAAGCCATATTATTATTTTGTTACATTTGATGAATGTTTTGTTCTATCACGTTCTGTTCTATTTTGTCACATTTAATACAATCCAACACTCTGCTTTGTGTAATATATATCCAGTTTTAGGAGAACTTTGCTATGGTTATGTTTTCTAGAAATTAAACTGTTTTATATTTTTTTGTTATTTAAATATGTGAATCCGTGGTCCTCAACCGATCTAATCCATGTTTAGAGTTGTTTTGGAAAGTTGGTAAAAAGTTGGCTTTTGACTTTTTACTAAGCTTTTTGGCTTTTTTGGAAGTGATTTGAAAAATTGGTAAAAAATTGACTTTTTACTTTTTAGTTTAATATTTATTTATGGTGTCAAATCAAATTAAAAGGACTAAAATATCCTTATCCAACATAAGAGATTTATTTTTTTATTTTTTTCATAGGCCCTAATTTGTAATTTTAGGACTGCATTTTTGACACTTTCTAAAGGGATTTTATTGCGTTTTTGACAGTCACGTTTTTGGATATACTATGTTCCCAAAATGGCATTTAAACGGATTGGTTCAAATTGATTCTACGATTTAAACAAATTGAATTAGTTTTAATTTTTTAAGAATTATGAATAACAAATTAATTCTAATTTTATCTCAATCCGAACCATGTACAATTTTATATAAGAGTTGTCTAGTTAGACCTTCAACCCAAACTTGTTTGTCAAAGAAGACTTCCAAACACAACTGGGGATGATAATCTTCCCTTCCTTGCTGGACACGAGTTTCTCTCGCCTTAATGAGGAATTGGGGCGGGACCGGCTTTGCTTGTCCTATCCTGCCTCCACCCATATATTTATTATGGCTATGTTTTGTACGGGTGATTTAGGTTAAAATAGTTCATAAATACATTAATTAATTAAAAAATTAATAAAATAAAATATTATATTTAAATCATAATTATTTTATTTTTTACTTTTATAAAAATAAAAAGAGTCAAAAAATTCATTCTAAATGAGACTTTTTAGTCTTATATTAAAATAATTAAAAAGTCAATCAACATCCAAACAAAAGCTATATATAGGGGCAATTTGGAAAGAAGCTAAAAAAATTAGCTTTTTAGTTTTTTTTACATAAAAAGTCAGTTTTTTTAACATAAAAAAATCAAAAAATCATTAAAAAAAAATCAAAAAACTAACTTTTTATTAATTTCTCAAAACATCATATATATATATATATATAATATAATTTTTTTTCATTATAATAAGATTAGAACATTAAAATATTACACTTAAATTTTATTTTACAATTTTTTTTTTCAATTTATATCTTTCAACTCTCATTGTCAATTATTATCCGTAATATACTATTTATCTCTAATTTTCATTAGTCAACTATTTTTAAAGTTATAAAATTAATTTGTCCCGTCACTTTCCTGATTTGTCACTCTTTGATATGATACGGGTGGGGACAAAGTACTGCAAACTCATCCCATTATCATCCCAAACCGGTGGCGGAGTGAGTAAGGGACGAGGGGTTACGTGCCCCCTCAAATTTTGAATTTTTTTAAATTTTTTTATTTTTGCAAATTAAAGAAAACATTTTAAATAAAAAAATTAAAAAAATATTATTATAGTGAAATGTCAATGACATTTTCAAAATGGTGAATTACATTATTAGTCCCTATGGTTTGGGTTTTGTATTACTTTAGTCCCTGACTTTTCAATTGTAACACATTTGACTATTAATTTTGAATCTTATTTCAATTAAGGACAATTGAAGATATTATTAAAATTTTCAAGGATAAAATCGTTAATTTGATAAAATATAAACTAATTTGACAAAAATAAATGTCAAAAAAATATTTTTGAATTTTTAAAAATTATTTCTACCCACTAAAGATAAAATTATATAAAATTGATAAATCTTTTAAACATTTATTTATTTTTTTACCAAATTAATTTTTATTATGTGTTTGGATGATGATCATGCAAAATTAATTTTTAAAAATTAATCATGCAATTTTTATTGATTTTGATCAATTTTATATAATTTTATCTTTAGTGGATAGAAATAATTTTAAAAAAATTAAAAATATTTTTTTGATATTTATTTTTGTCAAATAAGTTTATATTTTATTAAATTGACGATTTTGTCCTTATAATTAAATAATGATATCTTCAATTGTCCTTATTTGGAACAAGATTCAAAATTCAGGATCAAATGTGTCACAATTGAAAAGTCAGGGACTAAAGTGACACAAGTCCCAAACTATAGGGACTGTTAGTATAATTTGCTCTTTTAAAAATTATAAAAACAATAATGGTTGTTTTGATTGAAAATGAAAAGACTATTATAAACCATATTATCTATGAAAATTTTATGAAAAATTTTAAATGTAATGGTAATATCATTACAAGTGACATGCAAGTATAAGTAATCTCACTATAAAAATATGAAATTTATTGGATAGTTGGTTACATTTAACATGTAAGGTTCACTATTTATGTATTTATTTATTATTAGTGGGTGATATCACATATCAATGATAACGTGGTATTACCATTACATTGAATTTTTCATCAAATTTTGTAGAAAAAAAAATATTTTATCATTATATAATTTATTTTAAGACGTATATCCATATTTTTTTAATTATCCATGATACACTAGTTACAAATAATATTATTTTTGATGTTTCTTGAAATCAATCGTAAAAACTTGCGTAAAATATTTTTATAAAATTTTTTAATATTATAATTAATAAGTGTCCTTTCTAATTTAATTTTTTGACTCTGCTGTAATCCCTAACCACAACTTATGTGTTCAAACTCAACTTGAACATAATAATTTGAACTCAGACTATGCTCGAATTATCTACAAATTTGAATCATATTCAAAACAATTCAAAGTCAGATAGGAACTAGACCAAATACAAAATATATTGATGTTGATAACTTTTGATGTGAACCTTTGTTGGATTATTGAATTGCTTAATTCTCCATGATTGATTTGTATATTAATTAGGATGAGATTTTCATAGGCCCATATACGTCAAAGTCAAGGAAATTAATGATAAAAACTTGCATGGTACTGCACCAAAGGGGAAAGATAGCAACTAATTTATATTCCAATCAATGGGGTAGTTGGTATGATCACAACTTATGCCTTGTCTAGTTAGTGTTGTTATTTCTTGTGCCAAATAAAATATAAAATTTGGTCGATTGTTAAATTTTGATAAAAGTTTTTTTTACATTTTTTGTGAGAGAGTGTTTGTATTTGCTTTCCGTGAAAAAAATAGAAAAATGACATTCCTTTCATTGAAGTAGAATTGTTAAATATCAAATTTTGATTTTGGTATGTCATTTTTGATAATTCAGGATTAGAGATCTCTTAGACTTACAAACAAATTGAATCAAACTGACTAATAAATTATTTGAACTTGACTAAAAAATTTAACAAATTTAAATTTATTTTTCTTTATCTTTCTAGCTCGAGCTTGAATTGAGTTCTTATCTTCAACTGCAACTCTTAAAAAAGGAATGTTGTGAAGATCATGGACTATAATCCAACCAGATTTTGGCAAAACTTTTGCTTTCTTTCACATTAACTTAATCAGTAATACATATAGAATTTTTTAATTTTTAAACAGAATAAGATGATTTCTTATGGTCCTCTCATATCTAATCAAAACACCTGTCATTAACCAAAACACATTGATATATAGACATCATCACTCATTGCCTTTGGCAGTTACTACCCTCTTCTCTTTCATGGAAGCTGCTCCCTCAGTAGTGTAACTTTGGTTGGTGGGAAAATTTCAAATTTTAAGTGATGAAAACTAAAGTTAAATTTAATTGTTTTTCAAAAACGAAAGGTTGAAAAATGAAATTAGTAAAAGCAATTTGCAAAACTCAGGTCACCAAAATACCCAAAACGCAGGTTCTTATCCAAGTAAAAATGTGACATATATAAGGAGAAAACAATATATTGTACTTGATGATGATGTGGTTAATAAAGTACCGTCAGTGCTCGGTTGGAATATGCCAGACAATACGTTTAAAAGTCAACATTATTAAAAGTAGGCTCGCAAGTGAATAAAATCAATCTGAGCAAATCCAAAGTCTTCTTCTCTGTCAATTTGGATGATAATGCCAAGACCAACCTTCTTCTCTGCCAATTTGGATGATAATGCCAAGACCCACCTTGCCAACAAACTCCAAATCCCGATTACCACCAACCTTGGGAAATACCTTGGTTGCCCCATCCACCACAATCGGCCATCCACCAACTCCTTCTCCTTCATCGTTGAACAAATCCAAAATAAATTAACCGGTTGGAAATCCAAATTACTATCCCTCCCTGGCAGAGTCACACTTATCAAAGCTGTTAATTCAGCCATTCCTAACCATGTCATGCAATGCACCCATCTCCCTAAGTCTGTTACCAATAAAATAGACAAACTCAATAGGGACTTCCTTTGGGGTACCACCTCCGAAAAAAAGAAAATACACTCCATCTGTTGGGATAACGTAGCAAACCTAAAAAAGTTGGAGGGTTGGGTATTAGACAAGCTAGCCTAGTAAACAAAGTCCACATGGCCAAGCTCAATTGGAGACTTCACTCTAAAAAACATGAACTTTGGGCTAAAGTTCTGAACTCCAAGCCCCGGTCTAAGTCCCCCACTTGGACAGGAATTATCAAAGGGGATGATCTCTTCCAATTAGGCTCCAAAATCCTCGTTCACAATGGCCTCCATACATCCTTTTGGTTTGACAACTGGTTAGGCCCTGGCCCACTTAGATCCCTCATCGAAGGGCCCCTCACCCTCGCTGACCACCACCTTTTGGTTAGAGATTGTTGGGAGGTTACCTCCTGGAACCTAGATAGCCTCTCTTTCTCTCTCCCACCTTGTATCACCAACCTTCTCTCTTGTACCACACTCCAATGGTTTAATCCCACTGATGACTGCCTCACTTGGAAACTCTCCCCTGATGGGTCCTTTACCTCCAGCTCCGCTTACTTCCACTCCAAACCCTTTTCCCTATCACCTCCCTTTGATAATTGAACTTGGCTTTGGAAGAGTCGAACTTCACCTAGAATATCCCATTTCCTTTGGCTCACTCTTCACCAACGCCTTAGTACCAAAGACAACCTCCTCCTTCGCCATATCACTAGTGACTCTCATCTCTGCCCCCACTTTACCCGCAGCGCCACCGCGTCGTCTAGGGACTGCATTTTCACCAAACACTTCTGGGATGCTCTCCAAATCGGTACCGATGCCAATTCTTTTTCGCCACCTCTTCATGTCTGGATTAAATCCAACTGTACCTCCAACCTAACCCACAGCCCATCTACAGACTGGTCAGTCCTTTTTCCCATCTCTTGCTGGTTCATTTGGAAAAACCGCAATTCTTGGTGTCTCTCCACGCTCAGCCCTCACTTGCTCACCCCCTCATTGGCCATTGCTTCCGCTATCGAATGGCAACATCTCTCTCCACCCAGGCAACCACGCCCCTCTCCTCCACCCGCTATCTCCTGGCTTCCACCCAAACCCGACCTTTTCAAACTCAATACTGATGGTGCTTCAAAAAACAATCCTGGCCTTGCCGCTGCCGGTGGTCTCATTAGGGACTAGACAGGTAAATGGATTTCTAGTTTCTGCCGCAACATTGGCCACTCGTCCAATATCGAAGTTGAACTTTGGGCCATGTGTAACAACCCTCGTACTGATTATCGATAAACTACTGAATTAGCTACTGGTTACTGCTAAACTGAACTGATAATGACTGATAATTGGATTAACTGAAGTACTGAATGGACTGATTGAAATCGAAATTGAAATTGAATAAGTTATCTATTATATTGCATTTCTATCTGTTTGATTGATTGATTATCTGTTTGAATTCATATGTTTAAACTGCTAATTGAAGGCCTTATCGGCGGCCGAATTAGGAACCGTTTAGAGTTTTGGGATTAGTAGAATATTTGTGATTTAATGGTATATTTATCTAAAAAATTGATTATGAATGATTAAATTAGATTTAAATGAATTAATTACAAGTGGTAGCTTATCTACCAAATTGTCATTGAGTGGACCTTTGTCTAACCTTGTGATTGAGCCTTATACACTTAATTAAAACAACATTTCATCAGCCTTGTGTTGCCTCAACCGACCATAGAAGACCAAAGAGGAGAGTTAGAGAGAGAGAGAATTGTCCTTGTTGATCTAGCTTGAAATCTTGAAGAATTAAAGTGTAACTTGGCAAAATTTAGCTCCCACACCTTGATTTCAAGACTTAGGCAAGGTAAATGAACCCTTCATTGTTGGATTTGAGGTTGTTCTTGCATGAGGCAAGTTGAATTGTGGAGTTAAGACTTGAATTTGTTCATACATGTTGAATTAAAGCATAATTCATGCATGCATGCTTGAATTGGTGCATTTTGAAGTTGAATTCATGATGGATTGTACATGCATGCTCATGTTTCTATCAAAGTCCATGTTTTCATTTTGTTTTCCAACTATTGAGCTCAATTGAGCAAGAATTGAAGCTTGATTTTGGTTTAAAGTTCATGCATTGCATGTTTTGAAATTGTTCTTGAAAATGGGTTTGAATTTTGGATTTAATTGACTCACCTTTGGGGCTTGAATTCACAAATTGGCGTTTGAAACTTGTTATACATTGTTTTGGGATGTATTTTCCAGAATTTGGGCCCAAGAGGTCGAGAATTGAGTTAAGAATGCTTGGTTTGAACTTGGAAGGCAAATCTGGAAATTCCAGATTTGGCTTCTTCGCTCGAGCGAAGGATTCATCGCCGGCGACCAACGCTTCTCCGAGCCACGCCGGCGAAGGATTGGTGGCTCGGCGTAAAATCGAGCATCCAAGTACTTTTATTGTTTCATCGGACGCTCGGCGAAGGATTGTTCGCTCGAAGCCTCGATTTTGCAACCTCGCCGGCGAAAGAATGCTCGCCGGCGAGACCTCTTTTCAAAGAACTTTTGAAAAATGTCTTCCAACTGTATTTTTGCATCCTCATCCCATCCTAGGCATTCTTAGGCCTAGTTTAAGGCATCTTAATGAGGATTTAGACATAGAACCACACCGAGAAAATTTAGGGATTTAATTATCATCCTTCCCGACTGTGAAACTTAGTGTGTGTTCTATTTGTTAACTGTTTAGGGTTGGCTCTCGGGGACGCGCTCTAGCTGTTATTAGTCCAATCTCTGTGAGTAACAATTGTGTAAAGATATGTTCAAAATGATTATCTTTTGAATCTTGAATCGCATTTATTGAATTGATATTGTTTCTTGAATGAATGTATGTCCTATATTCGAATCTTGTGGCATCCTTAGCACTTCTTTATCTTATTACAGAGATCTCTGTCGGTTCCTTGTGGAACCATACATTTATTGATTGATGGCCATCAATCTTGTTGGAGTCTGTTAAGACCCGGTCCTTGGACCCTCTTGTTTATAGGCTAATGGGTGTACCACATATGACTGATTGACTGAAATACTGATTGACTGAAACACTGTTAATGAACTGATTTCATTACTGTAAGGACATTCATTCATAACCTCTTTACGCATTATGTTATTCACTGGGTTTTAGCTCACTGTTTATATATATATATATATATATGTAGGTTCTCAGCAGTCAGACCGGAGCTAGGAGCGTGGGTTGGTCCCCAGTTTTGTCAAGCCAGCCTATGTGCCTCACTGCGAGGTTCCGAGTTGCCATGCTATGGCTTGGGGTGTTTTTGTGTCCCCCATCGGTCTCCTTACTAGTTTGTACTACTATATAGACTGTACTGTTCTGAACTGTATGAATGCATGAAAAATGTTTTTGGGCATACAGATTTTCACAGCTCAATGGACACTAGTTATTTACTGTATTGGCTTCCGCGCCTCAGACTCTATTTAATCAGACATTATTCAAGGCCTTCGATAATCTCGGGTTCTTGGCGATTCTGATTGCTAAACCCATAGGGCCGGGTTTGGGTCGTGACACCATGCGATATGGTCTCAAACTTGCTCTTGACCTTAACCTCACAGGAATCGAAGTGGAAACAGATGCTACCATCATGCAAAATCTCATTCTTGGAAACTCCAACCATTGTCATCAACTTAGTAATCTCATTCATGACTGCAGGTACCTCCTGGACCAGCTCGGAACCCCGACTATTAGCCACACCTAGCGGGAAGGAAACAAATGCACAAATTTGCTTGCCAAAGAAGGATTCAACCATGATGGTCTACTTGTTTTTTCCTCTATTCCTAATTGTATTTCACTTCAAGTTTTTGAAGACGCTAGAGGTACCTTTTACACTAGAAATGTAACTGCTTAACTATTATCAATCAAATTTCCATCTTTATTACCAAAAAAAATCGTTTATAAACTTAGGGTTAGTTTGGCATGTACTAAATAAGTTAAAAAATTAAAAAGTCATTATCTTATTTAAGTCACATTATCTTATTTAAATCATATCACCTTTCTAACAAATCACATCAAACTCAACCCAAACCCACCAATAAATTAAAAAATACACTTTTTTAGGACATCTCAAACCAACCCTTAAAGTCGGTTTGGTAAGAGTTGATTCAAATTTAATTTATTAACTTTTGATTGTATTTAATTTTAAATTTGTTAAGATTTTAATAAATAAATTTAAATATATTAAAACTCAACTCGTTAATCAGACTAGTTTAATATTTATTTAAATAATAGAATAAATATATTATTTATATATTAAATAACGTAAAAATATGTATAAATAATAGGATAAATATCTTATTAATAAATTTAAATAATGTAAATATAAATAATAGTTAAATTTATTTATATATAAATAATAACTAATTATAAAAAATAAATTTATATAATGGCGCTGGTAAATATTATTATTTTAGTAAGAAATTGATTTTTTTTTAGTATGCATATATATATTTTATTAGAAATGGGTTTTGGAAGTTTTGAAAAAATAAATTTTTTCTCAACTTTGGTCTATTTTTTAGGTGGGATCCATGTGCCAAAATTGGCAGGTCTAAGTGGTAATGTGTTCTATGCCGCGTTGTGATTCACGTTTGGTTGCTCAAAACTATTATCTGGTGAATGGAAAATTGAAATCAAAGTGAACTCCATGGAAATGAAGTTTTTAGTGAAAATTTCTTAAGGTTTGGTTTAAGGCTTGTCCCACATTGGTTTAGTGAACAAACTTTTGTGGGTTTATAAAGTTTGAGTTTATAACTTGGTAAGGGCCCCAAAGGATACTCAAGTTTTGTGAAAGGATGTGGTTATGGGCTAGACCCATTGGACCCAAAAATAAACACGCGCACGCCGCCGTCCCTCCATCCGTCTGGTCGGGCAGGCTTGGACACTGGTGTTAGGTTGGATTAGGTTTTTCCGGCCTAATACTAATTATTTTTTGGGCCAAAAACATTAAATTTTATGTTTCAAAAATTAAATTCAAAATTGGCTACGTTTTTTTCCCTACCTGAACAAACGAATATTTGTTTGAATTTAAACCAAACAGATTCATATATGTTTAAAATTTAAACCCAACAGGTTTCTTACCTGTTCATTCAAATTGAACAGGTTTAATACCTGTTCGAACAGGTTTGCACTTGTTTAATACAAACCAAACAGCCACATTTTCTCCTATAAATAGACAGACCCTCTATTGATTTTTGTCATTCAAAAAATTCGTTCTTCCCTCTGTAATTATCTCTACATTTTGCTGCATTTAATTTTCCTGTGAGAAAGAATGTATACACAAAGTGTGTTCGTTGTGCGAATAATTTGTAGTGCTGCAATTATTCGTAGTTGATCATTTTATCCTGGGAGATAAGCATACAAAATCTAAAATCACCGTGGAGAGGACGAATCTGTCTTAAAGACATAATGCTAAACACTGGACTTGATCAGAATTTTGTTTAATAAATACATAAGGTTAGTAATTAATTTACTTTCTGTTTTATTTTTTTGGATAAATTACATTGACACCCTCTGAGATTTATATTTATTATAATTCCCCCCTCATCTTTTGGAAATTACATCCCCTTCTCTAAGGTTTAAAGTTTCATTACAGATTGCCCTCTGAGGTTTAAAGTTTTATAACAGTTCCCCCCCTCACCGTAATGATCATCATACATAAAATTAAATTAACAGGGGGGTCAGTGTAATTTCTCAAATGTGAGGGGGTGAACTGTAATAAACATAAACCCCAGGGGGTGTCAGTGCAATTTACCCTCTTTTTTTTGTAACAAAATAAAAATCTATTATTTATTTATTTATTTTATATTTTGGTTTGATTTTTGTAATCAAACAATCTCTCTCATTTTCTTTATTTCTTCTATTTGTTGTTAAGTACACAAACATAATTTATTTATAATAGAGTGAAGATTGTCTAACATATATATATATATATATATTGTATATATAATTGTATAATCAAACTTTTAATTATAATTTTAGTCTCATACACAAGTATGAATTTATAATATCTTTGGTTTGTTAAGACTTATGAATAGATTCGAGCTCAAGTCAAGCCTAAGTTAACTCGGCTCGAGCTCTATTCGTTAAATTTTTATTAAACTCAAACTCGAGGTTGAACTCATTAAAATCTTAATAAACAAATCCAAACATACAAAAATTCGATTTGGCTCATTTGCAATCCTAATTATAGGCATAATAAGATTGAATAATGAAATTATTAATATAATGATATTAGATTTGAAATATAAGATAAATTATACTTGTTCATACATAATGTACGGTGAGATTGACTTTATTGTTTAACTAGAATTCGATCACCATTGTATCACATTATTATTAATACGTGATATGCTCGTTCAGTAATAAGCCATCCAGTGAAATATGAATCCCATTATCTCAATGTAATTTGGTATTAAACTGTGATATCACATATTAATAATGTCATAATATTGTTGTTGGATTGAACTTTTACTCATTCCTATCCGATTGTTTTTTTTATAAATTAAATTAAAATTTAGACAAATAAATGGCTCATTATATGACAATAATAAAAATTAAAAACACATAATTGAAATACAGAAACATTTATACTATGAGATAAGCAGACATTACCAATACGTTTGGATCGTACGGTGAGAAAAGAAAAGAACTTATTGTTATCTCTCATCTAAGTGAGAAAAAAAAAAATGATTGCATTTTTTCTACCATCATGCTTGGATGAGTAAAAATGAAAAACATGTGAGAGAAGGATATGAGTAAGATTTCTTTTTATTCTTGGAAGTCTCTATATTTTATCTCTTGTGTAATTTTGGTTTTACACTTTCAATTGATTCAATTTTGATCCTTAATTTTATATTTTGTATCAATTTGGTCTAATTGATAATATCGTTAGTATTTTTTAAAGAAAATTATCACTAAATTGGTTGAAATTAACTCATTGAGTTGGGTAAGTTTATAATTTTATCCTAAAAAATATGATACATGACACTTATGTGCGTACTTTTCATAAATAAATGTTAAGAGTTGCATTTAATTGGATTAAATTAAGACAAAATCATAAATTCAAAATCAAAATTGAGCTAATTGAAATTCGATGGACTAAAATGACACAATAATCATAGTAACTACTATCGTAATTGTCTTTTATTCTTTGTATTTTAAGAGACAATCATATAAATATTTTATAACTAATCAACTTATTTCTTACCAAATCTCACTACTTTGATTTGATGAAATGAAATAGGTTTAGTAAAAGAGTTCTTTTTCTCGTCATTTTTCACCATTTCTCACTCAACTTACAGATCAAACATTAAAAAATAGTCCTCTTTATCATTATTTCTCACCAAATTACTTCATCCAAACAAAGCAAATATTTGTGTCAGACCCTGTATCTCACATTTATGACTAGTGCTGTGAATCAACTATATGTTAGTTGCCGATAATTAATTTCTACTAATGTTGGCAGTAACTGAGAAATTAGGCAATTCTTTTAATTTTCTTTTAAAAAAGAGAAAATAAACCAATTACTAAAATACATGGCTGGTTCCTAGCCAACTCAACTACCCATTCGGATCATCAGAGGCTCCATTGGGTACCAAGTAAATGCATTTTCTTCTCTGTTCTGTTGTGTCATGTCTTCATCTAACCCCAACTATTTTTTTATTTTTTTGAACTAGAACCCATGCTCACGGAACGGATGTCACAAATGCAAGAAAGGCATTCCCAAGGTGGAACCAACTCTGAGGCATTTAACTCAATCACAGACTTGTTATTACTTTCCACTTGGACGTTTGAAAGCCCAAGAGCTCTAAGGAACAAACACGCCAACCTAACTGCGCAAGCTTCTCCTTGTATGACTAAAGAAGATTGGACAGAAGAGACCACTTCATCAACCAATCTTCCCTTCCAATCCCTCAGAATTACAGCTAAGGAAGCCTTCCTCCTATCAGAAAAGAAGCTAGCATCACAATTAGCTTGAGAACCTTGCCGGGAAGGAATCCATCTTGAGTGGTTTTGAGCAGAAGTTGTAACCACTTGAGATGAGTTTATATCATGTGGGACTAAGAGACACAGTTCTTGCCAGAGCGAAGCAGCTTGACGAATAACTGTGGAGGCTTTACTGGTGAGTGGTTGAAAACCCATTCATTTCATGCTTTCCAAATGAACCAACCAATCACAGCTTCCCTTCCCACTCTCTCAATCCTCTCTCTATCGTTCGAACAAAGCTCCATGATAGACATTGTCCAAAATTTGGCGGAGGAAATGACATCAAACCCTGTTAAGAAGCCCAAGTCCGGGCCAAACCAGAGTTCTCTTGTCCATGTACAGTGGAAAATAAGATGTTCAATCGACTCCAAATTAACTCCGCAGATAGGACAGCATTGAGATAGAGAGCACTTCCGGCGAAATAGGTTTTCCTTAGTGGCCAGTTTATTACAACAGACGCGCTACCAAAAATTCCAAAATTTGAGAGGAACTTGGAGTTTCCAGGTGAGCTTCCAAAACTCTTTAGCACAATTGGTTGAAAAAAAAGCTCCGAAATTAATTCTGGATTGTTGCTCCCCAACTACAAGATGATAACCACTTCGTACTTCACAGGCACCAGATTTCGTGTAATGCCACACCAGGGAATCGTCATGACCTTCTGTAGAAATAGGAATAGAAATAATGGTTTGTAGCTCTTCTGACTCCATCAGCCCCTGTAACTTTTGACATCCCACTCGCAGGTATTTGTGTTTATCACATTGCTCACTAGCTGTATTTGATATCCAGGCGGTTTAGAGGCTTGAATTATGAAGTTATGAGACTGAGGTATCCATTGGTCATCCCAAAATCGAATCTAGTTGCCGTTGCCAACCTAACACCTTAGTATAGATACTCCATTTTTTACCGTCCTTACAACTTGGGCGCCACCGATTACGCACCCAATGATGAATTTATATATGCTTGTCAAATGCTCGAAGTCCTCAGTAGAATACCTCAGCTTTGAACCTCAAAACCTTATAAACCTCTTGCCTTGTTTTTGGACCAAAACAGAAGTTTTTCAAGCATAAATATCCTGGGACCTGCAGACCCACTAGTGTGGATTGCCAGCCAGTAATGTGACCTGCTGTCCACTATTAGTGGCCTGCCGGTCACTTGTGTATTTTTTTAGATATTTTTACCAACTGTGCCAGCTGTTTCCACAGATGCATATGCCAGTTCATACGTGTCTGTATGGATATTTCTGAGGAGGTCTCACATTTTTTTATATATAGATGACCTCCCCTCTTGTTTTAAAGGTTAGAAAAATTTGGAAGAAAAGTTTTCTCTCTCTTGCAAGTTCTTCATTCTTTGCCTATACACTCTAAACCAAACCTTGTGGTATTTGTGCTGAGGTGTTTTTGAGCTGGCATTTAGCTCTTAAGGGTGTGTATTTGTTTGTTTGCAACTCAAAAAGGGTTTCCCTCTTCAAGAGGTATAATTCTTAGCTTGTTCCCTTCATTATTTGCCATCTTTTGGACTATTTTTACACTGAATTTCTGGGCTGAAACTTGTGGTTTAAGGCCATTAAGGGTGAAGGGGTGGATCACCCTTCTTTGCATCTAACTTCTTAGGCCTTTGCCCTTATGTTTCCCACCTTTCTATTATCTTTCTTTTTCTTTTTTTTTTAGCTTTTTACTACTGAATCTTAGAGTTTTTTGAGAGGCTAAAATCATGTTTTGAAGTCCCAAAAATAGGGGGGGTAGCCTCCTTTCCTTGTGCTCGCTTACTAGCTTGACTTGCTCCATGTTATAGCTTATTGTTTTAGCTATTTTCGTCTTAAGTCCAGCACTATCTTTGACTGTTTTAGGACAGTTTTTAGTTGTTCATTACATTTGAGCTTTTTATAGCATGCTTGTAGTGTAATGGTCCTCGTAGGTTTGGTGGTTTAAGCCTTAAAAACCAACATATTTGAGTTTATAGTATTTATTTCGTACTTTCCATACTTGTTTCATCTCTAATCACCCCTGCAATCTCCCTCCTTTTTTGACTTTTTTCTTTGCTTTGAAAGTTGTTTCAAACTACTTGCTTGTTTAAGCTTGAGATTGAGGTTGTTGTGCTTAATGATTTAATCCATTTGGGGGTTCATTACCAATGACATGATATTTCTTTCATGCCTAAAACAACATTTGGTTTGGTACTTCTCTCCATTAGTAGACTTAAAGCTCATTTTTGGACTTAATTGATTAAGGAATGGATGGTAATTAAAATGAAGTAATAAAATTGGAACTAAAAGTGATGCAAGATAATAAAATCTACTTGGGTTCAATCGGACGTTAATTGAACCCATTGAGTCTTGAGTCGTTTCATACTTGTTAGTGATGTAAACGGTTCAAGAGTCAATGTTAACCACTTCCCTTGATCAATCCATGATAGAGATGAGGTTTTGTTGGTCTTTTGTTATGCATTTATTGAAATTATATCCCTTGATTCATAGTCATCATGCAATGTGATTGCCCCGATTGATGGTTTGTGAATTAAGCCTACTCCTCTTTTGACCTATTTGCTGATAAGGAGAGGTAAGGTGGACAAACATCCCCTGAGAATATTCTGGTTTATGCTATGTTTGTCCTCTGTTGCTACAGGACAGAACCGACATTAGTGTCTAGCAGGCCACTTTTTCTGGACGGCAACCCACTATCAGTGGCCTGTCGGCTACTACTTCTGCGTTGTCGGCCACTTTTTCCAGGCAAGCAATGCCCTTTTTCTAGCAGAGCAGAAGCTGAGGTGAAAAACAGTGCCTTCTTCCAACTGTGACTGAGCAACCAAGGCATTCCGGTAGCAAAACGGAGAGCATTATCAGGTGAAAATCCGCATCCATGCATGAGCCGTCCCTCAATTCTCGAGGTTCGTCAAGATGATGTTGTAATTATGCTTGGAGTAAAGGGCTTGTAACTAATTAGTTAGAATAATTATTTAATTTGTTGTTGTAATAATTAGTTAAGTAGCTTAGCTAATTTATTCATTTGGGTTTGTAATAGTTAGTTAATTAGGTAATTAATTAGCTAGGTTATTCATTCGGACCCTTCTACAAGAGGGCAAGCAATGTAATAATGCGTATGTCTTCTAACCCCACGTCCTTCTCCTTTTTATTTACTTGCTTATGATGGTTAGTTTAGAACATCACTTTCCTTTTAGCATATACCATGTTTGCATCCACTTGTCTTGCATGCATTGAGGCTCGGTTCATTATTCTAACAATGCATTGTCGTTTAAATACTTCTTTGAAAAGGTACTTAAACCGCATGCTATCAAATTGACTCACATGTAATAATTAGTAGCCGAGCCTGTTACTTACATATCGCATGCGTTGCATTAGTTAGGAGCATACATGTTTTCTAACTCTTTTGTTTCTTTTGGCTCACCTCGGAGTACTAGATGAGCACTTTTATGCTTTAGCACATTGCACGAATGTGATTATTGCCATGTTTAGCATGCTTTCCATGAAGCTAAGTGCTTAATTGATATATCTGCTTGAATGCTTGTGGATGAAGACTAATTGCTTAATTGGAATAATTTGAGTAATGTACATATCGATCACTTTTTTAAGTGGTACATATTCGAAACAATGTTCAAAACAAACATGAGATCAAGTGTTCTAATTTTTGCAAATTAGTCTATACTTGTGTGCGCATCACATAGTAATGATTAACCTAATAACTTAAATAATAACTTAAACAAAAGCATATAATATAAAAAAGATTCACATCATAATTAGTAGAAGCCGATCTTTAATCAGACAAGTGGAGTGCTCAATTCATGACCTTCCCCTCTCATGCCTAAATTCCCGAGCCAAGACAATCTTGGTGATGACGGACATGTGGCCTTTGGCACGAGTCATGGGTTTCCTGAATTTTTCAAAATATTTAAGTGGCGATTCTGTATCTGGCAAAGCAGTCCATTTTTGACATTTTGATTCAAAATCGATTTTCCAAAAGATTTGTCAGATTTAGATTCTTCAGTGTTTATCTATTTCACATTGCACTTATGAGATTAGATTCAGAACCGCGGGAGTCCGAACTATAGTGCTAGTCATATCCGAAAGGAACACGAAAAGTAGAGCTACAGTTTCTGGTGACTCTGCTGGGGATTTAGAGAACTTGACTCGAACTTCATGACGTGAAGTTTTATCTATACTTATATTTTCTTTGCATTGCATTTGCGTTAGTGGGCCTAAGTCACTGTGTTTGCCATCTGCTATTCCTGGAGGGTTTGCCGGAGGCTTGCCCAAAAGCTTTCTAAAAGGCATATCGATCGTGGGCTCTGCCATATTGGGAACACAACCCTTGGATCTGAACTACCGCTGTACCGTTTGATCATCCTTTCACTTCTTGATGTTAGGTGTGAGAGATATATTAGGTAGTCTTGCTAAGGTACTCCATTTTTACCATTCATCCTAGTTGCATATAGTAAATCCATAGCGACTAATCCAAACTAGGATAGGATGCTCACCCGAAATGCAAGATTGCGTGAAACCGCTTTGTTTGAAATAGTGAAACCTAGTTTATAACAAAACTAGGACAAGATAACCCTACCCCTCATAGAAGTGTTTTGGCTCTCTCTTAACTACTATGTGCTTTATAGTGAAACTGTACAGGAATGTGCATAGCAATCACAAGTTTGGTATTTGTTTTGGGGGCAGAATTCAGTGTGGTGTACAGTCCTACAACTTTGGTCATGTCTGTGTTGATAACATCTTAGCTGAGGTGCTGTGCGATTTTTGATTACTGTTCTTTTTGCTTTATTTTTTTTGCTAGATAGTTTAAAACCATATATTTAGAAAGTTTGGATATCCCCCAAGTACTTTGGACCCGAGTCAGAAGACTTTGTAAAGCCGGGGATCTTGTTCGGGGACATACCTTGTTTACCTTACTCCCACCGGTTACAAGACGGAAGGGAATCAGGCAGAATTCACCGGTTCAATTTTTTCAGTAGTCACCCCTCAACTCACCTGTGTCCAGTCAGGTTCAGGAACGGTCATTTACTTCTAACCTAGCACGAGATCACTCACATATTCCAATGGCATAGTATCCCTCAGCTAGTGTGGAAGAATTGATACATCATCTGCAGTAGACAGTTGAGACCCTACAGCAAGATGCTGTCCGTTAGGCCGAGGTCACAGCCAGTCAGACCAAGGTCACAGCCCTTCAGGCCGAGGTTATAACCAAGCTACAACAACAGCAACCACATCCGGCTGCGGCCTCTGCATCCCATGTACCTACCACAGGTATCCCAGCACCCGGGGCCACCGCTCATACTGCTAATGTTCTAGAAAACCAAGGCAATCCAACAGAGCCAATTCCAGCACAAGCCTCCAAAACCCCTAGTTATAAAACCGAGACTCCGTTCGAGTTTGAGGTTGACCTAACTATACTCAAGGTCAATAAACTGGAAAAGTTGTTCAAGAGAGCACAAGGGGTTAACTTCATCCTGGACATAGAGGACGAGTATACTGATTCTGCAGTTACATTGTCGGATTAGTTTAAAATGTCACACATTGATCGATTCGACGGCTCGGGGATCCGATAGTCCACTTGCGTTTGTTTTCTGATATCTTACGGCCGATGGGCTTGACGAGACTATATAAGCTGTCCCTCTTTGGTCGCACCATGTCTGGTATAGCAACCATTTGGTATGCTAAGTAAGAAGACTCTATCAAACAGAATTGGGAAGAGATGGCCAAGGCCTTTGTTGCACAATATTCGTATAATACACAGATTAAGGTCACAACTCGTGATCTCGAGGCAACACGCCAAGAGCCGAAAGAGGATTTCTCTGAATTTGTGACAAGGTAGAGAGCTAAAGCCTCGATGATGACCACAAGGCCTTCTGAGAAGGATCAGATCATGATGGTTGTCCGGAACCTACATGGCAAGTTGCTGCAAAAGATAATTATCCAACCTCTATTCACATTTATAGAACTCCATGAAATGGGAGTGCAAATCGAAGATGCCATGAAACAGGGGTTTATTATAGAAGAGAATGAGCCAGCAAAAAGGCCGTTTGTTCATAGTTCCAATGTTGCCAGTGGTAGCACAGCTGCGAGGCCGTCAGATGTAAGTGTTATCACCACAACCAAGACTGCTGACCCCTTAGCCAACACAAGCCCACAAACACTGTCCAACCCTACCCGATCCCAGAGGACTTTTAACCAACTTTACATGACTCTCTCTTAAGCCATGAAGGTGCTAGTCAAAAAAGGGCACCTCAAACCTTTAGAACCCCGCCCACTTCCTGATCTTTTCCTACCCAAACATAACCCCATAAAATACTGTGTTTCACTAATAGCATGGTCATGACACCAACCAATGCTTTCGATTACATCATGAGATTCAGGATTTCATTGACCACAAGGTGATTGCTCCACCTCAGAAACCAAACGTAACCACAAATCCACTCCCAGCCCATAACCAAGTCCCTCCACCTCGAAATCTCAACCCGATTCATACACTGGTCACCTCTTATGACCCCAGCATATATATTACTCCATCCCACCTACCAAAACCGACGTTGTTCATTTCAGAAAGCGTAGATTTGTACATGATGGACACATCAAAACCTCAACCCAAGCCTGTGGTGATGAGACTTACAATGGAAAGGGAGTTGACCTTGGAAGAAGGTACTAGTCCGTTGCCAGAGTGTCCTGAGGACTTACCTGATAAGGTGTATGATCCAAGTTGCTACATTGTGTCAACTGGTCAAATCAAGCCTGAATTGGTGCTGCCAGCCTTGGTAGACATCAATGTGGTCAGGGAAGATGGCCCGAGCTAGGGGTTGGATGATCTAACAGAACTCGAGGAGGATTTGGACAACCTACAATTCTTTGATGAGCAAGATCAGGGAGACATGCAGATCAGGTGGTTTGAACTGAACGGATCAACTAAGAACACTAGATGGCTAAATGATGAGCCAGACAAGGAAGAAGAAACTAGAATGAAACCAGAAGGAAAGGAAGTAGAGATAGTTATAGTAGTCAGAAAGGCTTATAAGAAAGGAAAGCTGCCAGAGGGCGCTAGTGTGGAAAAGGAAGTGGGCACTGTGAATGTAGCGACCCTGAGTTTTCATAAGTCATTATTTATTTATTTATTTATTTATTTTATTATTATTATTATTATTATTATTATTATTATTATTATTATTATTATTATTATTACTTTATTTTATTTTTAGTTCTATTAATTGTGTGGATACATGAGAATTTAATGTGGTAGTCAATTATATATAAGTAATTCGTATATTTATATATTATATATATATATAACTGTTTTATATATTGATAAAATATATATCATATTTATTTATGTTTTAATTATGTTGTATTTGTATTATATAATATAATAACTATTAGGTTATATAATAGGTGGTTAGGTTATAAAATAAAGAAAAGAAAAGAGAAGTGCTGTGCACGGTGGCAAGCCGAGAGAGAGAGAGAGAGAGAGAGAGAGAGAGAGAGAGTAATCAAGAAAAAGAGAGGGTCTGCGGCTGTGTGCGTGAGAAAGAGGAAAGGGGAGAAGAAAACTTTATATTTTGGTGGCTTCATTAATTGTTTAAGTGATTTTTTGATCTTCAAAAAAAATAATTATGAGTATAAAACTCACTTCTCTTGATTTATGTTTAATTCGTTATTTTTATTTATTTATTTTTATTTATTTGATGTTGAATTGATTTCATATTTGCATGTAGATGATTGATCGATTTTGATTATTTTGATTAGTTGTGTATGTAAGGTTTAGGGTTTTTAGATGATTGATTGATTTTAATTATTTTGATTAGTTGTGTATGTAAGGTTTTTTTTAATTATTTTGATTAGTTGAGTATGCAAGGTTTAGGGTTTTTATATGGATTTATTTTATGGTTGTAATCACACTCATGGTTATATGAAATTAAAATAAACTTAGAACCTATAAATAAATTCCTTATACTCCACCATGACTCCATGGATTGTTGTTTTATTTGAGGATTGGTGAGAAAGAGTGCATAAAAGAAAGGTGAGGATTATGAGATTTATTTGAATGCCTTAGGCTTAGCATTATTATATTTGTTCCCATGAGTGGATGAGAGATTATGTATATATATATATTGTTGCCTTGTTCTCATGAGTAGACGAGTTCTTTAATTTACGCAAGTACGTATATGCTAACCATCTGGGGAGTATGGGTCAAACTCGGGACGATATCCGCATGCAAGTTTGGCTTTAGAGCGGTGTTAGGTATACGGGAGGCACATGAGATATATGTGGAGGCCGAAGTGGTGGAGTTAAGGTACAAATAATTAAATATGAGTTTATTGGTATAATGTGAATTGTATTGATTTGTACATCTTGAAAAATTGTAAACGACCTTGATAAATTATAAAATTTGAGCATAAGCATGTATCCATGATTCTAGAGAACTTTTGTGTTTTAACTTTTTATTAAAAAGATTGATTAGAACTTATAATCGGATGATTTTGGTTACAATAGTTTTTAATCATTTTAGTATGACAGACTTTAGATGTTATTTTAATCCACGAAATAAGCTTATTTTTCTTGGTTTTAAATAGACTACAGTAAAAATTTATTCTGCACACTTTTCGTGTTTTGAACTTTTCCGAAAAAAAATCATCTTAGGACAGTTTCTGTTCATTTTCAGCTTCAGATTGTTCGATTGAATTTCGTCTAGGTTCTTCTATCAAATTTTTCTCTCAACCTGTTCAGTTTCTACTAAATTTGTTTGCGCTACCTTTTATAAAATTTGATTCTGTACAACTTTTGTTCTTTAATTTTTGGTCAATTCGAATTATTTAAACATGAAACGGGGCATTTTTATACTTCTTCAGCAAGTTACTTATGATTAAATTATACTAACTTTATTTTTTGCAGAATGGTGGGTCTCACTAACTTTTTATATAGGGCTGACCCACCATGTTTTTATTTCTATTTTGTTTATTTTATACTCAATTTATATTTCATTGTGTACGGGCAAGAAACTAAATGCCACCATATCTTGGGAAACTACCCATTCGTCTCAGTGCGGATGGAACTACTTGTCTTATCCCGTAACAAGAATTAAATATATTTTTGTTTGTTTCTGATGGACATGTGGGTGTCAAATATTTGTACTCATACCAGTATACTTGTATACCAACTCGTTTTGTCTCTTAACATCTTGGGTGCGTTCTGTTTGAGCACAGCTGAGCTTCCTTTGCAAAATTAGTTGGGACTACGGTGGTGAAGAGAAATAACTATAATTGTTGGACATGTCGTTTGGACTTCTTTTGTTTTCTTGAGCTTAAGGTTGATATTAGTTTATGTATTTATTATTATTATTTTATGACCTTAGTATCTTGATAATTTGGCATGGTTTGTAATTTTACATTATTTAAGTTATTTTGATGACTATTTATTGTTACTTTAATGTTTGAGGTATTGGTTAGTTATAAAATTATGGTAAATGGTTTGGTTGGCGTTTTATTAGTTTTTTTTTTTTTTTATCCCTTGTAAACTTTTGAGGATGGAAATTTACTTAAACCCTTGGAGACGTGAACGTTTAGATTTTGTTTCACCCTACGATTTGGATGATGGAATATTGATTGGGGTTTAGTCCTAATTTAAAATTTAATTATCCAAATTTTGGGGCGTGACAGTGAGCACTGTGGATACTAAACAGGAAGCTGCACTGAGGCAGTTTGAACGAGAAAGAATTGACATCCAGGAAACTATGAATTCACAACACCCTGTGAGGGATACCTATGATGTGAAAGTGATACAAGCAGAGCCAAACAATTGTTTGTCGGCCACTTACGGCGAATGGTGGGACGATAATGATCTGCATCTGGCCCACATCGACGAAGACTGGGGCGATTGCCTTCCGGACAATATGTGGTATGCCGAAAAAATAGACCATCTGATAAGAAGTGGTAGGTATTTTAAGCCGTCACACCTAGATCAAGCAAAGATGTCTAGAAATGACAAAAAGGCCAAGAAACAGAAGAAGAAACAACTAAAAGAAGAGGCAGTGTTGAAACAATTCAAGAAAATTCAAGCTAACATCTCCATTTGGGGTCTTCTCATGGCTTCACAAGTACACCGACAGGTGGTGTTGTTGGCAATGGATAAGGCTAAATTGTCCATTGACATCACACCTGAACAGATTGTGGGATTGGTCTTTCCAAATAGCGTCAGACCAACGCTTACTTTCTCAGACAAAGAGTTGCTGCCGAAAGGATCAGCTCACAACAAACCATTGTACATATCTGTGGAATATAGGGAGAATTTGGGTACCGGTGGTGTTGGTAGATTCCAGTTCGGCCATCAATGTATGTCCTTCTCGCACCGCCTATGTAATTGGCCTCAAACTAGTGGACTTTGTTCCCACAGCCCAAGTAATACGGACATATGATAACACAAGTAAAGAGGTCATAGGCATAGTACAAGTCAGAGTCCAGGTGGGCCCAGCTAAGCAAGAGGTCAAGTTTCATGTCTTGGATGTGCCGGCTACCTTTAATTTGCTATTAAGGAGGCCCTGGTTGCATCATGTGAATGTTGTCTCATCTACTCTCCATCAGAGTGGCGATTATTTTTGGAAATTCATCCATCCATCTGCCGCCAGAGGTGACTAAGCCAGTGCTAGAAATTAACCATGGTGACGAGGATGTATTTCTCTTAGGATTCACTTTGGTTGAAGCTCGGGTAGTGCAAACCATTATGGCCACAGACAAAGGCATGTACGTCAGGGCCCAGTCCATTTATTTCATGAACAAACTGCAGCACATTCCAGGAATAGGGCTTGGAAAGAGTGGTCGAAAAGGGGTTGTAGCACTGGCAGATGTACCACATAACCTACATGTCTTTGGACTAGGCTATGTGCCCACCAAAGCGGACTGGATTAGAAAGGAAGAAGAAATGAGAGGCAGAACTAAGGCTAAGCAAGTCGAAAAACATTATGAACTCATCTACAGGCCAATCCAGGAGACACTGAATAGCAGCTTTGTTCAGAAGGGAGAAAACTTCCCCTTTTTGTGGATTTCCCGAGCCTTGGGTAAATTCCTCAAAGCGACGTGTTCCTGGGTTCGAGATCTTCTTTGATCTATAGCTGCAGAACAGTGATAATTAGGAAAGGGCTAAACCAAGCATCAAAGCTGAACAGAGCATCGAAGGTGACTTAGATGGCAGTGAACCTAGAGTAAGGGCAGTACTGTCTAGTCTCCTGATAGATCTTGCAGCCGATCTAGAGAACTTGAAGGATAACTTTACTGTCTCCATGATCGGGGAAGAATTGGGTGTGAACCCAACCAGTGGCATTTTGGATGTATCAAGGGCACCACATCTTACTTGGTAGCTGGAGGAAGGCTATCTGTCCAGTTCTGAATCGAGTGATAAGCTAGAATTTGATTCCACTGAGTCTGTGGGGTTGGGATAAGGTTCAAGTTCTTCTAAGTCTGATTCGGGTATTTCTAGGGGTGGTAACTCGAATACCAAAGTCCTGTCTAGGTCTGCATTTAGCTTTTCTTTTAAGTCTGTAACTGAAGATCTGAACCTTTTGAATGAGAACTCTGCAAAATCTATGTACTTTTTTATGCCGTTGGTTTATTGTATTGACCAAGATTTTCAAAATTTTAATGAAAACGAAAGGGAAGAAATTCCTCTGGCTTTGAAAAACTTGATTAATCAAGAGGAGGAGAGGTTTGCTAAGCCCTGTGCTGATAAAATCATTCCCATTGATGTGGGCACTAAGAAGAATATGCGTCTAGTCCAGATTGGGTCCACGTTGTCTTTGGAGAAGCACGAGCATTTAATCACTTTGTTAAAATATTTCAAAGAAGTTTTCGCGTGGTCCTACAAAGACATGCCTAGAATCGATCCTGAGATTGTACAACACCCGATCGCTCTTGACCCTGAGGCCCGACCAGTCAAGCAAAAACTACGTAGAATTCATCCGGATTAGGTGTTGATAATCAAGGAAGAGGTTACCAAGCAGATCGAGGCAGGTTTCTTGTTAGTATCTGAGTACCCGACTTGGTTGGCCAATCTCGTTCCAGTGCCGAAGAAGTATGGTAGAATCCGGGTATGTGTAGACTTTTGAGACTTGAACAGAGCCAGTCTGAAGGATGACTTTCTTTTGCCGTACATTGATGAATTAGTGGATTTCACTACAGACCATGCATTGCTATCATTAATGAATGGGTTTTCTGGATAGAACCAAACTATGATGGCGCCCGAGGATAAAAAGAAAATCGCATTCACTACGCCGTGGGGTACCTATTGCTACGGGGTTATGCCGTTTGGTTTGAAAAATGCTGGAGCTACCTATCAGAGGGCTACGACCACCACTCTACATGACATGATCCACAAAGAGGTTGAGGTGTATGTAGACGACATGATTGTCATGTCCAAAGAACGAGAGGGCCACTACACTGCCTTGGAGAAATTCTTTCAACGGATCAGGGAATACAGATTGAGGTTAAACCCACAGAAATGTACCTTCGGCATAATGACAGGAAAAATGATGGGCTTTCTGATCACACAGAGAGGCATTGAAGTAAATCCTTTCAAAATCAAGGCCATCCTAGAAATGCCACCACCAAGGACTGAAAAGGGAGTGCGAGGCTTTCTGGGTAAAGTGCAATTCATAAGACGGTTTATTTCCAAATTAACCTTGACTTGTGAACCACTATTTGGTCTCTTGAAGAAAGAGAAGAAATTCTGATGGGATGATCGATGTCAGTTTGCCTTTGAACAGGTTAAGCAGTACCTCTAGAATCCGCCTGTGTTATCGCCGCCAAAGTCGGGAAAACCTCTGATTCTGTACTTGTCAGTAATAGACACGACCATGGGATGCATGCTCGCTTGGGAATCTGAAAATAGGGTGGAAAAAGTCATTTACTACTTGAGCGAGAAAATGCTAGACTACAAGACCCGGTATACTCCCTTGGAGAAAGCTTGCCTAGCGTTGGTATGGGCTACTAAGAAGTTGAGGCACTACCTGCTAGCTCACTCTGTAATCCTAGTTTTGAGATTAGATCCCATCAAATAGCTCTTTGAGAAACTAGCACTTACGGGTAGGATGGCTCATTGGTTGCTTCTTCTCTCCGAATTTGATCTCAAATATGTCACCCACAAGTCAGTCAAAGGAAGAGCTGTAGCGGAGATCCTGGCAGACCACCCGGTAAAAGAAGATGAGGCTGTGGAATACTTGTTCCCAGATGAAGATATTTTGCAAGTTGAAGAGGAAACTTGGATGATGTACTTTGACGAAGTGTCCAATCAGTACGGTTATGGGATAAGTGTGTTACTAATAGCACCCAACGACTCCCATATACCTTTAGCCTTCAAACTCTAGTTCAAGGTGTCCAAAAATGAAGTAGAATATGAAGCGTGTATTGCTAGCTTAGAAACTACCCTAGAACTAGGAGCAATAAGGTTGGATGTCATTGAGGACTCAAACTTGGTTGTTTCTCAAGCAAATTGAGACTGGAAAGTCAAAGAAAAGAATATGAAGGTTTGCCATCAAACCCTGGATATTCTGATTCCTAGGTTTGAAAAATTGACATTCAGACATCTATTAAGGGAGAACAACAGGTTTGCTGATGCTTTAGCAACTCTATCTTCTATGGTAGACATTCCACTTGGGATCCAGATGCGTCCGATTATCATCGAACAGAAATACACGCCAGCTTATGAAACTATTACCACGATAGATTAAGCGCAAGACAAAAAAATCCCTGGTATTATGATATTTGGGACTTTCTAGAAAAGGAAATCTATCCACTAGGGGCAAATGCCAAAGTCAAATAGTGAATACGACGAATAGCTGTCCAATTTATCATCTGCGAGAGTAAGCTGCATAAAAGATGTCATTTGGGAATGCATAAGTTATGTGAAGAAAAAGAAGAATCGAAGCGCCGTATGGAGACTATCCACGGAGGAGAATAGAGGTGTATATGAATGGGGTGATGCTAGCCCAACAAATTCTCAAGCAAGGTTACTACTGGTCCACCATGGAGAAGGATTGTATTGGTTTTGTACGGCGATGCCACAAATGTCAAATTAATGCCAATCGCATGAATATTCCGCCATTGAAGCTTTATAATATGACTTCGCCATAGCCATTCTCAATCAAGGGAATCGACGTTATCGGTGCAGTCATGCCAAAAGGGTCGAATGGACATAAATATATCTTAGTGGCGATTGATTACTTTACAAAGTGGATGGAAGCTTAATCCTATGTAGTGTTACAGGCATCGCATGTGGCCAAATTTATCAAAAATAATATCATCTGCCAATACGGAGTCCTGAAAAAGATCATATCAAATAATGGCTTCCACTTCAAGAAAGAGGTGATAGGCTTGTTGGACAAATACAACGTGGCTTTTCATAAGTTATCTACATATAGGCTACAAACCAATGAAGCTGTTGAAGCCGCCAGTAAGAATATCAAGAACATCTTGCAGAAAACGGTTGAAACCTACAAGGACTGGCCGGATAAACTACCATTCGTACTCTGGAGCTACAGAACCTCGATCCGGACATCTACAAGGGCAACTCCTTATTCTCTCGTCTACGGGCTGGAGGCTATTCTGCCAATTGAAATCAAAGTGTCGTCACTACGAGTTATGGCTAAGTATCAGATAGCAGAGGTGGACTGGCAACAAAGCAGATTTGATAAGTTAATGTTGTTTAATGAGAGAAGGCTAAAGGCATTGTATCATGTTCAGGGTTACCAACACAGAATTGCCAAGGCTTTTAACAAGAAAGTTAAGTACCGGAATCTTAAGGAGGAAGACATGGTACTGAAAGACAATCGAGCTTCTATCCATGACCCTAGGGGCAAGTTCAGACCCAATTGAACTGGTCCTTACATCATCAAAGCTATCTGGTCAGGAGGGGCAGTTATTCTCATGGACCTAGATGGCCTGGAATTTTCACAGCCGATCAATATGGACAAGTTGAAGAAATATTGCCCTTAAAAGGCTCGCTAGGCCAAAAACCCAAAAGGGGGACCTAGGCAAAAGTTAGAGCAAGAAAAATTAGAAACAATGAAAAACTGAGCTCGTAAGGTTGAAAACCCTAAAGGGCGACTTTGGCAAAAGTTAGAGCGCAAAAGGAGAGAGTTAATGCTCGAGTGAACCTGAACCGAACTACGTAAGGCTTGATTCCCATCTTTGGGATACGTAGGCAACTTCATCCTGAAGTTCAGTTGTAACCATCTCCAACTCAGCTATCATGTCTATTTTTCTGATCAGGTCATCTCTGTTCATCATCTGTTAGGTCGGTTGTGATCTTCATTTCAGGAAGAAAAATTGGTTACAATGCGGAGCAGTAGTGGTATGCAATCAGGGGCAGTTATGATTTGCTGGTTCGGGGTTGTACATCTTGAGGATCAATTCTGTGCATAACAGGTAGTGATCATTTTTGAAAATGGTTTTGGAAAGTTTTAACAAAAGTTGATTTTTCTCAAAATTTTACATTTTACAACTTAGACCATTTTTGGACCAAAAAGAAAATTTTTAATGCTCACAACCTTAATTCCATTGATTTCAACATAAAGTTCGCCAACTCTCTTATACAAATCAAAGTTGTTTTTACATCATAAAACTTTAAAAGAAAGGTCAAAGCAAGAAACTAGGGGCATAGGCCAGTCAGGTGCTCCTGCGTCCTCTGCTCGTGTTTGCGGAAGCTTCTGTAGCCAAAGTGGGCCCGGCTTGTGCCTCATCCTCGAGCTAAGCCAAGCCAAGCCAAGCACTCTCTAGAAAGGGCATAACTGAAACTAGCAACAGGGGCCAGAAGCTCTCTTGTCCTCTAGGCTGTGAGGTACGTAGCCAAATGTGAAGCATGAATCGAAAATGAAGCCGAGTATTCTACCCCCCTCTTCTGGATAGGTCTAATCATGTCCAAACTGGCGTCTGAACCAGAAGGAAAAGTAGAACACGCAGTGCGTGAGGCCAATCAACTGTATACCAGGCTGTTGAGTCATACTGTAACTCATCTCAGTCAGATTGAGCTAGAGGTAATGCCAAATTATGTCAGTTGCAGACCTGTAACACATCTAATTGCACCACCATCCTTTATTGGGAAAGTCCACTGGTCATTGGCAAAAGAAATAAGCTCGAGCTAAATATTCGGGGTAAGGGTCCACCACTTTCAACTTATCCATAAGATATACCTGGGAAATGATGAAAGATAAGAGAAATTAAAGAATAGAGAGATGTGCGTGGAAAGAAATGTAAAGAAAGGGTTTTGAGAGAAAATAGAGTATGAGTGCCAAGTGATGTGCGAGGTATAAATCAGAAATGTGGGAAACAATACCTGAAGAAGTAATGGACTCTCTACAAACCTGGTGATCTCTCACCGATGAAAAGCATCTAAGCCCATCAGGGTCTCGGCCAACGTCAAACCGATACAACTCTTACCTTCTTTAAAACGTTAGGCTACTTTGATCAATCGAATGCTGGTTCCGCCATAACTAGGGGCAAGAAGGAAATGCGCAAGCATACATAAACAGAGGGCATGTTGTTGAAAACCTCGCCAAAGAAGGTCTCCTCTGTCACCGATGTCAAAAAATCGATGAATTAAGCTGGGTATGTCTAGCTCTCCGTCATGGGCCAAAGATCGAGCTTCTTGCAAAGTAAGCCCACACATCCGTCCCAAAGCTTAAGCATGGCCAAAATGGGGCTGAGTTATGATTTTGTCATCTCGCCCGGTTTTCATCAATGCCCAAAATTCTTCAAGAGTCGGGCATATTTCCTGTGTTCTGAAGCAAAATACATGCGTAATTGGGTCCTAGCATCGAGCCGTGGCATAAAGGAACGGAAAGCAAAGTGGAGTATAGCTTAACGAAAAAAACGCATTTATGCCAAAACCTTAGAAATTTACCTTTTCCGTGCCGTCTAAAGTGGTTATCCAATTCGTGAGCTTCTCGGCAAGAAATATCTCCATTTGTGGAAGAAACAGCAATAAAAATAAGGTTCTGGTGAAGAAATGACGAAGAAAGACTTTTTGTAGAAGATAAGGCTGTGAGTGGAGGCCAACTATCAACCGTCTGGTGGATTCCTCACAAGTGGCCGGCCACCCACCTTTTCTGGCCTGTCGTCCACTTGTGGGTCTGACAGTTTTGGCAATCTGGTTTTGTCTTAGTCTTTGTGTTTTGAGATCTTGTTTTGAGTCTTTTGGTTTTAGCAAGTATGTATATCTATGTTTGATTTGTTTTTGCTTTGCTTATCGAGTTATATTTTGTATTTTTGTCATTGGTTGACTCATTACCCGATTAAGAACATCGTGCTAATGTAAGTTTTTATTTTTAGGTTTAGATTCAACTCCATTTTCATTCCATGCAAATATGGTGCTCATGATGCTAAAATAATAATTCTTTTTATAAAACTGTAGGGTTTTCCCCCGATCATAGTTTTTACAAAAGAGAGTACAAGTTTTCAGAAGCAAAAGTGAAAGCCTATCTAAAACTATACATGTGCTGAACTACCAAAATAAAAGAAACTAAGCAAAAAGTACAAAAATTGACGCCATTCATCTCAAACTCGAGAGGCCCTCTTCGTCCTCTTCCTTGGAGGGGACTCAGGGGCACTCTCTCCATTAGCACTGCTATCAGAATCAGACTTTGAGCCAGAGCCAGTCTTATCATCTCCGCTCCCTAAGCCAAAGCCAGCCTCGGCGCCGTCTCCGCTCCTTGACCTCGAGTCAGTATCATCGCCTCTATCCTCACACTCAGAGTGTCAGTTCACTACCTCATCCTCCTCCTCAGTGTCATGGGTCTTGATATCATCTCCACTCAATATGGGCTTAGACTCGTTGCTCTGGCTCTAAGCACCTTTGCCTCTGCCTCGACCTCAGCGCTCATCTCGGCCACGTGCTGGGGCCTGTCTACCTCTCCTCCCTACCACTGGAGGAGGTGTCGCTGCTGTTGGTGTCTTTGGTACAGATGGGATCTAGAATACAAGTGTAGACATGTCAGATACAATGTATGTATACGAAATGAGTGCAAAAGGTACAAAATGAGTACAGTGTATGAGTGCAGTATGTCAGTGCAGTGAATCAGTGTAGTGTGGAGTGGTGTGAATGTTATAGTATGCATATCAGTGTGCTAGTGGGAATATGATAGTGTGGTGTACAACAGTGTGAGGTAACAGTGAAATGTTTGTGGAAAATATAAGAGATATTTGGATACCGTAGAGATCAAACAATGTCTCTCTCTTCTACACCATGCTAATCAGAGAAGCAACCAGCTAGAGCAAACCCTCTATGTACTCGGTCAGTGCCTGCAAGTGCATCTGAATGATCAGTATCTGGAATAATTAATATCTGGAAAGGGAAAGTGCGGTTACAAGCTGTAAAGTGTGGTTCATACCTGAGGTGAACTACAGCGTCTGAAATACCTATGCCCTGCCTTGGGTGGCTCTATCGGAATCTGATAAGCTAACCCCGTCGACCGCCAATATATAAGTGTAGTGGAAATCACTGGCCAACCAGCCACCTGCGCAATGGGAGAGGCCTCTCAAAAACTGGCCTCGGTCTTCTAGGCAACCTCGCATACCGAGGAAGTACCTGCAGTATTACCCGCGAATGCCCATTAGAGGGGACATGAGATGAGTCTGAATGAAAGCCGCATAATCGCCCTCTGCTCTGAAGTAATCGGTATCTAGTCCCAGCATGAACTGGATAATAGCCCCAATTGGAAGGCTATCAACTATCCGCATAGATGTTGAAGGTGGCATGGGAACAACCGGGATGGGTAAGCCTAAAGTCTGGTGTATGAAACGCTCACCCAAGAACCAGGCTCGGCAAACTGGGCCCTCCAACAAAATCCAGAATCGGGATATAGCCCAAGCCCCGGCGTACTAGTCCCTCACTCTAGCCGGCATTGTCACCCAAGGCAGCCACGTAATCTGCAAACAGAGAATGTACAGATTTTTAGTTGCCGTCAATTGTCAAAGTATGAATCAGAACTGTGGTAAAGCAAAAATGGCTGTAACTTTCAGATTACTTCATTGCCAACCACCGTATCAAAGTATCTGTGTTAGAAGGTGAAGGTCATGTCATCATGGCTCTGGCGCAGGCACCGGCCGTCGTATTGCCGTGAGTAAAATATAATGGGAGGAATCTCCTCTACAAGCTCTGGAGCTAGAGCCAGAAAATAGGCATAAACCCATAACTGCAAAAAGAGGGCAGCAGTGTTATCAACAATGCATGAACAGATATAAAACAAAAAGTGTAAAGCAGAAAGCACAATGCATGAATAGATATAAAATAGAAAGTGCAAAACAGAAAACACAATGCATGGACAGATATAAAACAGAAAGTACAAAGCAGAAAGCACAAGTTATGAACAGAAAATGCCGATGTCAGCTTTGGCACCGACACCGGCCGTCGTATCGCCATGAGTAAAGTACGACGAGAGGAATCTCCTCTACAGGCTCTGGAGCCAGAGCTGGAAAATAGGCACAAACCCATAACTACAAGAAGAAGGCAGCAGTGTTATCAACAATACGTGAACAGATATAAAATAGAAAGTGCAAAGTAGAAACCACAATGCATAAACAGATATAAAACAAAAAGTGCAAAGCAGAAAGCACAAGTTATGAACAGATGTTGAACATAAAGTACAAAAGCAGAAAGGTGTGGTGTATACCTCCTAAGCTCTTCAGTAGCCTCTAACCCACTCTCCTCTCATGCAAGAAGTAGAACTCATGTAGCCATAGAGTGTGGAAAGGCTAGCTCCACCCCAGTCGTAGAACCGAACTCGAGGCAATGTCACAAAGGCGCTCAATAAGTACAAGCCTACGGTGTTCCACCTATTCGCAAACAATGTGGTACCGAGTAGGAACATCAAGAGCTCTACCTCCTCCGGTTTCTCGGGCTCGCTCCTACAAAAGTGCTCGGCGAACCAGCTGTACCTCACCATCGCCAGCCTATATAGAGGTGGGCGCGTTTCAAGCAAGTGGATCCAAGCTGCCTCTCACTCATCTATGTCCATGTCAAAGGGGATCATATCATCCCCTACTCCTAAGCCTGTGATCATGGCGAAGTCATAAAGAGTCATTATCATCTCCCCAACAGAAGAGAGGTGGAAAGAGTTGGTGGTGTCCCACCACCTCTTCACCAGCGCTCTGAAAAGCGCCTGGCTCGCCAGGTGTCACAAGAGTCCGATACCGAATAGACCAAAGCCAGCTTCGTCGATAAGGTCACGGGCCTTTTGCAAGAGTTCATAATACCAGTCTCTTGCTGTCACAGCCTCATAACCCCTGTGAGAGCAGGAGTTCCCCTGTGGCAAAGAAAGGTTGAATCAGATGAAAGACAATGATAAAGAGCTTTCAGATGAAAGGTAATGTAAGAAATACAGTCAAATAAGAGGCGGGAATGCATAGAAAATAAATTTTGTACCTCGGAAGCACCATAGGAAAGGTGGGAGTGAGGCTCCCTCAGCAGAAGATCCTTTGGCGCGCCACCAATGAAATCATCAAAGCGCCTAATACCTCTAGGCGGTATCATGTGTGTGCGGGGGTGATAAGTCATGGGATCAAAGGGCCGTACCCTCAGTCGTAGTGGCTCAAGCTCGAGCTTTGGAGAAAACTTCGCCTCAAGGTCAACCGCAATGCCCTCCGCCGCCTCGCCAGCCTCGGTAATCACCGGCTCCTCGACCTCGATATGAGGTGATAATGGAGGTGAAACCTCAAGAGAAGCACCGTCATATAGAAAATCATCTGCCATCTTGAAAGTGGGCAAAATGTGGGTGAAAAAATGAAGAAAAATAGAGAAAATGGGGAAAACTTGAAAAAAGTCAATCCTAGGAGAGAGAAAATGAAAGAAAAAGTCAAAATTCGAGAAAGTTCGCGAAACCCGAGAGAAACTCGAGGGAAACAAGCCCGAAGTGGTGAAAATGAGAAAAGATCAACGAAAACAAAATCTGATCGGTTCAAAGTGTAGAGAATCAAAGAGGGTTTATGAAAAAAGTTTGCGTCAGGCGTTGGAAAATGCGTATAAAGCGCAAATCTAGAGAGAGGAAGCACCTAGAGAGAGAGTGTGTTTTCGGACTTGGGTGACTGATGAAATGAAGTGGGGTGATGTGTATATAAAGACCCAAGGCAAAATGTCCATTTTGTCCCTTTTTTACATTAGTGGTCGGCAACCCACTAATGGTTGCCGGCAGGCCACATTAGTGGTCGGCAGGCTTCATTGGTGGCTGACAGGTGGCCGGCAGTCCTCATTTGTGGCCCAGTACTATTTGGTTCCTTCTTTGCCCTAGCAATGTATAGGAGGTTCTCTTTTGGATTCAAACTGGTTCTTGAGGGACTCAAAACTGTGTTCCAATTGCGTCATTCCCAATACTTGTTGTGTTCCGGCGCGTGAACATTCTCCACTTGCCAATATGAACAGGGTGTATCCTTTTTTAGCATGTTGCAAAGCCTCCAAGGGGTAAATCGGAGGTTGTTGCCGAACATCATTTTTATTCGTTCTGTCAAATTACATATTTGTTCTTTTCTATTGCATAGAATATATGTTTTCACACATACTTATGTTGCACACATGTCTTGCATCATTTATGATTCATGTATAGAATATACTTTCAGTTTTGCATAGAACATGCACCTTGTTTCTTGTATAAAACATGCATCTTGTTTCTTGCATGGAAAATGCTTTTAATTAACATCATACATCGGCTGTCTATCTTGCATAAAACATGTGTTGTCACTGCATTGATTTGTAATCTTGTTCACTTTGTGCATCTATCACACACTTTCACTACATTGTGTATTTATTGTAGGGTCTCGTACCTTTTCTCTTTATCCCAGGACGCGCGAAACGCGGCACTGGGCGGATTTTATCTCGAGACTCGTAAAACGTAACCTCGAACTATTTTTTTCTTCTCTTTTCACGATTTCAGCGTGATGAGAGTATGTTAGGACGCATGAAACGCAACCCTGGGTAGGTTTTATTTCGGGACGCGTGAAACGCGACCTTGAGCGATTTTCTTTTATCTTAGGATGCATGAAACGCAACTCTAAGCGGTTTTCTTTATCTCAAGATACATGAAACGCGACCATAAGCAGTTTTTCTCTTATCTCAAGGCGCATTAAATGCGACCCTAGGCGGGTTTTCTCCTCTTCTCATGATTTTAGAGTGACTAGAGTATTTATCTCGGGACGCGTGAAACGTGACCCTGAGCTGTTTTTCTCTCCTCTTCTCATGTCCTTAGCATGGTTAGAGTGTGCGTTTTTGGTTCTTTCCACGGGAAAACTATTTCGATTTGAGCTTGAAGCTCATTCATTCATATGTTATTATCTTGTTATTGCTTATTGCATCATCTTGCATGATCATAAGTTTTCAAAATAGTCGACTTGGCTAAATGTGTTAGTCTAGCTTTCAAAGTATGTTTTTCATGCATATAATTTGCATCCTTTCCCAGAACTACGCTGGTTTGATTCCTTGCAAAGGGATGCGTAGGTAGCTTGCAAGCTCAACAAATTTTATTTATGTCCTGATTGTTTGCCCAAGTCTTACAGCCTTGTCAAAATGGGTCGTCTTCAGGCTTTAATATTCACTTACAGCATGTCATGACTTTGAGTTCTGTCAAAGATAGGCAACTATAGACACTCCATTTTTGACCGCCCTTACGACTTGGGCCCACCGATTGCGCACCCAATGATGAATTTATATATGCTTGTCAAATGCTCAAAGTCCTCACCAAAATGCCTCAACTTTGAGCCTTAAAACCATGTGAACCTCTTGCCTTGTTTTTGGACCAAAACAACAGTTTTTCAAGCCTAAATATCTTGGGACCTGCAGACCCACTAGTGTGGACTGTCGACCACTATTGTGGACTGTTGGCCAGTAATGTGTAGGAATGGCAACGGGGCGGGGCGGGGATCACCCTCCCCGTCCCCGATCCCCGATGGCGAAAATGTCCCCGGCCCCGGCCCCGATCCCCGACGGGGAGCCTATGACTATCTCCATCCCCGTCCCCAACGGGGATCGGGTTTCCCCGACCCCGAAACTCCCCCGATCCAAATCTGTTTCAACATTCAACCCCACCAACTTCTTTCAACATAATCAACAACATCATCAAAAAATCAAACACAGAGGTCTCACAGATATGGTTAATTTGTTGGCTATTGGGAAAGCTATGGAATGCAAATCATACATCAATAGTGCAAAGAATGATCCGATCAAAAAAAAAAAAATTGTGCAAAGAAGTATACATTCGCAAATCACTCATCTATATATTCAACACACACAGACATAATCATCTAATTCATTTAGCATATGTATTATACATTCCACAAACGCTTATTAAATGAAGATTTGGTTGTTAAAAAAAAAATATACATTCACACACACAAAGACCCACACATACATTATACATACACAGATCTCACAGATCGACAGTGATCGGTGGAGGAGATCAACACAGATCTGACATATCTGAGATGTCTCTGTGACAGCGACGACGGTGACTCGACGGAGAGAAAGAGAGGACGACGGCAGAGATCGGTGGAGATCGGCGATGGACGAAGAGGAGATCAAGCGGCGGTGGACAGAGAGACTCGATGTCATGGAGTGGCGTCTTCTGCGAGAGCGGAGATGAGAGAGGTGCAAGAGTGAGAGAGTAGGGTAGAGAGAGTGAGAGGGTAGAAAGAGAGTGGGAGAGGAGAACATATTTTTTTGTTTGAGGGAAATGGATATAACAGTAACCAAGGTATATATACTTGAGGGGCTAAGCGGGGACGGGCGGTCGAGGATGAAAATATATCACCGTCCCCGGCCCGAAAATTATCGAGGATTTATTTTTAAGTACCGTCCCCAGCCCGTTGGGGATATTTTTCGGGGAAAAACCACTATAATCGGGGTCGAGGAGTCAGGTCACCGTCGGGCTGGTTTTAAATTGCCATCCCTAGTAATGTGACCTGTCGTCCACTATTAGTGGCCTACCGGCCACTTGTGTGTTTTTTCAAATATTTTTGCCAATTGTGGCCAATTGTGCTAGTTGTTTCCACAGATGCATGCACCAATCCATTCATGTCTGTATGGACATTTCTGAGGAGGTCTCATGTTTTTCTATATATAGATAACCTTCCCTCTTGTTTTAAAGGTTAGAAAAATTTGAAGCAAAAATTTTTCTCTTACTCTACAATTCTCTCTCTCTTGCAAGTTCTTCACTTTTTGCTTATACATTCTAAACCAAACCTTGTGGTATTTGTACTGAGGTATTTTTGAGCTTGCATTTAGTTCTTGAGGATGTATATTTGTTGGTTTGCAACTCAAAAAAGTATCCCTCTTCAAGAGGTATAATTCTTAGCTTGTTTCCCTTCTTTATTTGCCATCTTTTCTACTATTTTCAAACTGTTTTTACACTGAATTTCTGGGCTGAAACTTATGGTTTAAGGCCATTAAGGGTGGAGGGGTAGATCACCCTTCTTTGCACCTAACTTCTTAGGCCTTTGACCTTATGTTTCCCACCTTTCTATTATCTTCTTCTTCTTCTTTTTGAGCTTTTTACTACTGAATCTCGGAGTTTTTTGAGAGGCTAAAATCATGTTTTGAAGTCCCAAAAATAGAGAGGGTAGCCTCCTTTCCTTGTGCTTGCTTACTGGCTTAACTTGCTCCATGTTGTAGCTTATTATTTTAGCTATTTTCGTCTTAAGTCCAGCACTATCTTTGACTGTTTTAGGATAGTTTTTAGTTGTTCATTACATTTGAGCTTTTTATAGCATGCTTGTAGTGTAATGGTCCTCATAGGCTTGGTGGTTTAAGCCTTAGCCACCAACATATTTGAGTTTATAATGTTTATTTCGTGTTTTCCATACTTGTTTTCATCTCTAATCACCCCTGCAACCTCCCTCATTTTTTGACTTTTTTCTTTGCTTTGAAAGTTGTTTCAAACTACTTGCTTGTTTAAGCTTGAGATTGAGGTTGTTATGCTTAATGATTTAATCCATTTGGGGGTTCATTACCAACGACATGATATTTCTCTCATGCCTAAAACAACATTTGGTTTGGTACTTCTCTCCATTAGTAGACTTAAAGCTCATTTTTGGACTTAATTGATTAAGAAATGGATGGTAATTAAAATGAAGTAATAAAATTGGGACTAAAAGTGATGCAAGATAATAAAATCAACTTGGGTTCAATCGTCATGGAACGCGGAAGCAGCAACAAACAATGAAATGAAGGAGATGGATTACGAAATCAAATATGAACCAGATTAAACAAAGACAGAATTGGAATGCACAAAACCAAAAACATTTAATTAAAACATTTAATTAAATTACAGAAAAATAACTTGCACTTACAATGGTTGTAATCTGCAAGGATCTTGATTGTTAACTAGGAAGACAGAACGGAGAAAAGTAAACCTCACTCAGAGCACTCTGGGTTTTTTCTTTCAATCAGAAGGGTTAAAAGAAGAAGAAGGTGTCGAGTGATTACATTTGATTACAAATATATAGAAAATAAAAGTAACTATGCAGCATGTGAATTGGCTGAATGATGGAGGCAGCTGGCAAAGTGACTATGCAGCATGTGAATTGGCTGAATGATGAAAGCGGTGGCATTGGAAGCGGGTGTCGGTTGCTTTCGGCTGATTGATTGAACAGTTAGCAGCTTTTAACAAAGTTGATTGACCAAATAGTGATGTGAACAGTAAAAGTGAACAGTAGCTTTTATTATTCATCACTTTCGGTGGAGCATGTGAATAAAGGAATCAGAATAAATACAAATTGGCAGCTTTTCTCAAAAGAGTATTGATTGAAGCCATTTTTGTATTTATAAAGAATCCTATGTTGACTAGGCATATGGATCCTGAGCATCTTGAAACTCGGGTCATCCATATGGAATGGATTGAGTAGTTGATCCTTCAGAAGATTGAGTTGAGTATGCGATCCTTCTTCGAATCATCTGGCGGTTGATTGAGCTTGAGCTCGATCTACAAGTTGCCGAAACCATCTGGAACATTTCATCCATGGAGGCTTGGACTTGGCTTTGGATTTAGCTTTGGGCGAGCAGAGGTGAAATGGGCTTTGCGGCCGATTTGGATTTTGACTTGGGCCTTGAATGATCCTTGGGTTGGTCCGGAATTATGGGAACTCTGGACTTTCCCTTGGATTTAGATTGGGCCGGCTGAACTGATTTGGGCATGAAACCACTGGATGAGGGGCTTCCAAGGTTGACTGGAGGAAAAGGTGACTTCCTTGGTGATCTGACAGATTGGTTCTCTTTGGGCTTTGATTATTGCAGGAGTTGGAGCACATTGATCAGGAGGAAATTCTTCATGAACAATTTCAATAATTCTGGGCACATTGAACTTAGCCCACCATTTGACTGAGTGTTGGCAGATAATTACGTTATCATCAATCCCATAATGCCATTTGAATATCCATGGAATTTTGTATTTGGACATAAAATTGAGCAATATAGGAAATTGTTTCTAATGAGCAGTAAATGGGTAAACAGCAGCAAAATAAACAATTGTTTCATTGAGGGAACTGGGGAGAATTTCTGAAATGGCGCCATAATGGGACCACCATCTCACAAACCAAGTTGGTAACTCAGATTTGAATTTTTGATCAAAGGAAATGAACCAGGAGAGGCTAAATGACTCATTTTGGTATAGGAACAATTTGAACCAAGCATCAACATAATCATGATAATTATATTGAATAGAATGAGCAGGTAAATCTCGAAGCAGATTAGGATTTCCCCATTCTGCAAGGGAGACAATATTATGAATGTAGAGTGAATGGTATAGGATCTTGTAAGCATAAGTTCGATCCTGAATGGGTTTAATCAAAATGGAATGATGGTTGAGCAGGATATCTTTGTAATAGGAGAGATTTTTCTCTGGAGGTGAAGAAATGAAATGACATCCAGAGCCAAAATGGAATTGAGCAATTTCATTAATGGTTTGACTTCTAAGGTGACTAGGTTCTTTGTAGAAGAGGTTTGTAACATGTGATTTGGTGTACTCAGTTCGAGAAGGGCGAACTTGGTTGAGTGGAAGTGGAGTAACTGAAATGGATTGGCTAGAGGCAAAGGAATCATTAGCCAATGCAGATGAATAATCAGGACGGTGGATAGTACCAAGAGTATGGTACCGGTTAATTAGGTCAATAGATTTGGATGGATGAATTGACTCCAAAGGAGGAGGAACTATGAGTTGATTAGGTTCTTGGAACCAAAGAGGGAACCAAAGCCTTTGAAGGAGGCCTTGGGCGAGACATCTGTGAAATAGGGAACAAAGATTAGCAACCAGAAAGAAGATCTAAATAATTCTGGTAATAAAACAAATCATTGTAGTAATTATGACGTAAAACACGTCGAGCTTGTAACTGTTGATGATTGATGTATTGGGCTCGTTTAGTAGTAAGTCTGGTTGATTTAAGACGGGTAATACGGCGGTTAACTTATCTGATCAGGGTTTGGTAATGAATAATTTGGGTTTTAACATAAGAAATATGTGGAGTAGCACTCATCCCTTACCCCCCTGTAAAAATTCCCGGGTAAGAAAATCAAGAAGGGAATTTTGACAACCGGGTATGTAAGTAATGTCAAAATCAAAAATACTTAAAATAGATTGCCAGCGGGCAAAAATCTGTTTACTAGCAAGGTTTTGAACATCTTTTTCTAAAACATATTTAAGCAGATTTGCAATCAACACGAAGTAAAAAATTTTGATTTAAAATATCATCTTGAAATTTTTGAATACATAAAACAGTAGATAAAATTTCTTTTTTAATAGTACTATAATTTAATTGTGCAGTATTCCAGACACCAGAATGAAAACGGACAATTTGTTCAGGTGACTGGGGAGTAACTTGTTGGAGCAGAATACCACCATAACCAATGTCAGAAGCATCGGTTTGAATGATTTTGAATGAATTCTCGAGGAATACCAAGACAAGGAAGAGTTTTAACATATTTTTTAACTTGTTGAACAACAGCAGTATGAGTAGGAGACCAAGGAGGAGGATTATCTTTTAACCTATCAAACAGAGGTTGACAGATTTTCCTAAGGTCTTGATAGAAGTCAGCAATGTAATTGAGGGAACCTAAGAATCGTTATAATTGAGTTTTATCAAGAATGTCATCAGGAAACTTAGACGCAAATTCAATAGAGCGACTAATAGGAAGAATAGTATTATGATGAATATCATAGCCTAAGAACCGAACTTTAGTTTGAAACAATTTAATCTTAGGAGCAGAAATGACTAGACCATGACTTTTAATTGTATAAAAGAATGTAGTTAAATGTTTCCAATGTGCACTAATGGATTTGGAAAAAATTAATATGTCATCAATGTAAACAATGGAAAAATGACTAAATGGGTTGAATATATCATTCATGATGTGTTGAAATTCACTAGGAGTATTTTTTAATCCAAATGGCATGACATTCCATTCATATTGACCAAAGGGTGTATTAAAAGCAGTTTTATATCGATCTTTAGGGTGAATTTGAATTTGCCAAAAACCACTTTTTAAATCAAATTTACTGAAAATAACAGCTTGATTAAGTCTTTTAATTAAATCTTTTTTATTAGGAATAGGATATCGAATCCATTCAAGAACAGCATTTAATGGTTTGTAATTAATAACTAGGCGAGGAACACCTCGTTCTAATTCAGCATTTTTATTAACATAAAAAGCAGGACAAGACCATGGTGATTTACTGGGACTAATTATTCTATTTTTTAATAATTCATTAATTTCTTTTTTACACATTTCTAATAAGTCAAAATTCATCTGGATAGGTCGGGATTTAGTAGGAATTTGTTTTTCATTAAAACCTTTAATATACGGTAATGTAACTACATGCTTTTTCCTATGCCAAAATGCAGTAGGTAAAGATGAACAAACAGTTGATTCAAGTTTTAATTTAAAATCATTAATTTGAGAAATGAGAACTAGATCAGTTAATTGTTGATCAATTCTCTTGTAATTAATTTCTTCTTTAAGAAAATTAATATGTCGAGTTAATCGTTGAATAGTATGAGTAATAGAACAATCTTGTAATTGATTTAATTCTAATGGTTCAGGTGGAAACAAGAATTTAAATGTGACAGGATGTCCTAAAACATGAGTAGTAATTCCTTCAGTGGAAGTAGTAAATGGATATAGTAATGAAATAAAGGGTGTACCTAAAATAATTCGATCAGTCATGTTTTTAACTAAAACAAATGTAGTTTTGAAACAAACATTATTTTGGCAAACATGTACTTTAGGTAATTTATATTTAATATGCATTTTACTACCATTAGCAGAGGTTAATTTCTCTTGACATTTGTGATAATATTTAGTAGGAAGTAATCCTTCTTGAATACAGTTTAAATCAGCACCAGTATCAATTAGGGCAACTAAGTCTAATTCAAAATCTTCAACTATGATTTTAATTCGTGAATACCATTTTTGCATAAAAATTTTATTAAGTAAATTTAATCTTTTATCTTCAAGGTTAGTAGCTTGGGATCGATTGTCAAAAATGAGTTTATCAGGATTAGTGTGATCAGTATCAGGATCAGAATGGTGTTCAGATTCCTCTGGTGATTTCGGATTAGGTTGGAAATCATTTAAGTTTTGTTTAAGTTTAATATTAATGATTTTATTTTCTAATTTGTTATCTTTACTTTGGAGATCTCGGATAGTTTGTTTAATGTGATTAATTTCAGAGTGTAAATCTTGAAGTGTTACTTCTTTAGTTTTATTTTTAAATTTTTCTAAAGTTTTAGATAAACTAATAATAGGTTTATTAAACTGAGGTTTAGTATCTTTTTGTAGTAATAAATTTCTTAATTTATCAATGTATTGTTGTTTTAATTGAGGATCATCTAATTTACTAATTAAATCGATTAGAGCAGATTCTTCTTGAGTATGTTTGGTAAGAACAGAAATTTGTTTAACAGGTTTACAACAAACATCAGTACATCCTAAAGTAATTTGATTATGTTGGTTATCAGAATCAGATTGATCATTATCAGAAGGGGAATTGGATGTAGATGGAGGAACAGAAGAGGAATCATTATCAGATTGATTTAATTGTAAGATTTCAAATAATTGAATTTTGGATTCTTCATTAATTTGGAGTTGGTTAACTCTTTCTTTGAGTTTTTGTTTCTCTTTGCATTTATTAGCATAATGACCTTTTTGACCACAATTATAATAGGTAATATCCTTATTAGATTTTGGAAATGAGTTAGATTTATGATATTTCTTTTTAGGTTTAGTATAATATTTGTCATTAGATTTAGAAGGTGAATAAGGCTTCTTATATTTATTATAATACTTGGATTTATAATTTCTATGTTTTGAATATTTATGTGATTTCCTACGAGAGGGTGCAACTGGAGGTAATCCATATTGTTCACAGAAATTGCCTAATTCATACTTAGCTTTATGTTTATCTTTAGAAGCTTTTTGACTAAGTTTTAAATCAATACACATTTTTAAACCTTCTTTTTGAATAGTGCTTATTATATCACCATATGTTAAATTATCATATTCAATAACGCAAAGATGGTTGACTAAGAACATCACGGATTTTGTGAGCAAATAAACTAGGTAACCCATTAATGAATTTTTCTTTCCAAAATGATTTAGTACAATCTTCTCTTAACATAACTCTAGAGGTAAAGACATCTTTATACCATCTAAAGTCACTTAATGTTGGACATGTAAGATTACTAAGTTGATTATGTATGCGAGAATAAATATTAGTTGGGGTACCAATGAAATGGCGAACAATCGTATAAATTAATTGATTAATGCCATCAGGATGACAGCAGCCTAAAGTTTCATCAAAAATAGGTAATCCTTGATCATCAGTTTGATTAGCATAAATTATGGATTCTCGTTGATCGTCAGTTAAGTATTTTTCCCACCAGGATTTGAGCATACCAGTAAAGCCAGTAGTGATTAAAGTAACAATTTCAGGTTGAGTATATTGGGGATAGTTTGAGAGATAACTGTTGGAGACCATAGATAAATGATTTAATTTTTGAAGGATTTGATCTTCACTTAGACCATCAATATTCCATTCGTATAATCTTTTAGCAGAAACAGAAAATTGATTATTAATATTATTTTCTTCAAATTGTAAGTCGACAGGACTAGGTTTATTATACCAATTCTTAGTAGTTTGAGGATTAACTTTTGGATAATGGATTTTTGTAACTTGGAATTGTTGAGCTAATTGATTTATCTCATGATCGGTGTCAGATGGAGTAGAATTAGGATCAATATCAAATTGTTGATTTAGAACAGTAATTCCTTTATCCTTAGAAGGTGAAGGAGTATCAGTGGTAGATAATTTGTTAAATAATTTTTCAATAGCTTGGACAGTAGAGGATTGATCATTGGTAACTAAACTAGTTCGCTTTGAACGATTAGTAGGGAGATTTAACAAAGGTGCATCTAAAGGTTGTTTATTAGAGGAAGTGGGAATAAATTCTAAATTAGTTTCAATTTTATCTAATTGTTTACCAATTGTATTTAAACATTGATTTGTATAATTATTTTGTTCAATGACTTTTTTAATTTCATTATCATTTCCAGGTAATTTAAAAGGTGAAGCAGGAAGTTCAGTACCTTGTTGATTTAAGATAATGTTTTCTAATGGAGGATGACTAGAGCTAACTGTAGTGGTAGCAGAAGTTTTCCATTTATGTTTTGTAATGGTATTTAATTTTTTGTAATATTTATCAACATATTTAAGCAAAGGTAATTCAAAACCATATTGAACCATAAAATCATACCATTCCTGGGAAATTTGAGACATTTGAGTAGAATTATATTTAGCATAATAAGCATGACGCTGAGTGCGATTAGCTTTTGATTTAAAATCGATAAGTAATTGTTCAAGATTGGGAGTAAAATGTTTGCGGATTGTTAATAATTGAGGATTAACAGGTGGTGTGAATTCTTCCATATCAGTGTGAGTTGGAGAAGTTGTTGAATTAACTTCTTCTTCAGGGAAGTGAGTATGTGTTGAATAAACAGGCTTACTGATTTGGGAAGTTGTGGAATTATCAATTCCTTTTAATTTATTTTGAGTTGAAGGACCAATATGTGGACCGAAATGTATTTGACTATTTTTTCGGAATAATGGGGTAGTAAATATTTCATCTTCAGTTTCAATTTCACTAGGGACACTAGATGTACTATGTCGAGAAGATTGGCTACGATTAAATTTAATATGAACAGAACCATCATTAAATTGACGGATATCTTGGATATCAGTTATGGATGATTGTTGTTGATTATGTTTGTAATGTTCATTTGATAATCCATTCATCAGGTAACTCAACATTTTTCCACTCAATCATTTGTGAAACATTAATATGTGAATCAGTACTACTACTTTGTATTAATAAAGTTTTATCTTTAGGTGATTTATGTAAAGCATGAACATTTAGATTAGTTTTCATACATTTATAGTGAACACGATAAATTAAAGCAATATTATGAGTTTTAGTCATCATGTTAGTAAATGAACCATGTAATTGAATATTTAATGTTAAAGCATGTAAAATATTTGGATCTTTTAAACTAAGTGTAAAATCAGGAAAACAATTAAAATGTACTGGACCTTTATGAAGACCAGTTTCCATCATACCCATTAAACTATCATTGTAATTAAGAAAACGAGCATCACGTAAACATAACAAAACAGAAGTATTTTTACCTTGTGGAGTTAATGGTTTAATACCAACTTGAATTAATCCTATATGAATAAAATTGTAATCATTTTTTAAATATCTCTTAATAAGTTGAGCATCAAATAATTGTGAGTTTCCTTGGGTTTTCCAAAGCATAAACTTGTTCCATAGTTTTAACATGCAAAGTGAATTTAAAAGTATTACGTGCATAAAAGAAGTTTTATAAATTTCTTTGATTGGTAATTTTGGGATATTCTAGTCTACATTAATTGGATCATTTTGTATTTCAACATCTTCTTCATTAATTACTAACCCGTGATTAGGTATGGAAGGCAAGGTAGTTGACCTAGAACTGACTGATGAGTTACTTCTAAATAATCGACTCATTGTTCTTTTTAATTAATCAGTTTTACAATTATCTTAATACATACCCTATTCTTGTCAAGTTATCACAGACCAAATTGGTTTATCTGACCCTATCCTAAATGTCCACACTGCCTAACTCTAAGGACTTACTCCGGACAGGAAATGGAAGTGGGTGATGTAAACCAGGTGGATAACAGACTGATCTCGTGGGTGATTAAGATGGAATTGAAAACTAGATTAACCAAATAAACAATAGGAACGATTAATTAGAAGAAACTAAACAGTTAGAAACAGGATACAACATTCAATCGGACGTTAATTGAACCCATTGAGTCTTGAGTCGTTTCATACTTGTTAGTGATGTAAACGGTTTAAGAGTCAATGTCAACCACTTCCCTTGATCAATCCATGATAGAGATGAGGTTTTGTTGGTCTTTTGTTATGCATTTATTGAAATTATATCTCTTGATTCATAGTCATCATTCAATGTGATTGCCCCGATTCATGGTTTGTGAATTGAGCTTACTCCTCCTTTGACCTATTTGCTGATAAGGTAGACAAACATCCCCTGAGAATACTCTGGTTTGTGCTATGTTTGTCCTCTGTTGCTGCAGGACAGAACTGACATTAGTGTCTGGTAGGCCACTTTTTCTGGACGGCAACCCACTATTAGTGGCCTGCTGGCTACTACTTCTGGGTTGTCGGCCACTTTTTCCAGGCAGGCAGTGTCCTTTTTCCAACAAAGCAGAGCAGAAGCTGAGGTGAAAAACATTGCATTTTTCCAACTATGACTGAGCAACAAAGGCATTCCAGTAGCAAAACGGAGAGCATTATCGGGTGGATATCTGCATCCATGCATGGACCATCCCTCGATTCTCGGGATTTGTCAAGATGATGTTGTAATTATGCTTGGAGTAGAGGGCTTGTAACTAATTAGTTAGAATAGCTATGTGTTGTACTTATTTAATTAGTTAGAATAATTATTCAATTTATTGTTGTAATAATTAGTTAAGTAGCTTAGCTAATTTATTTATTTGGGTTTGTAATAGTTAGTTAATTAGGTAATTAATTAGCTAAGTTATTCATTCGGACCCTCTTGCGCAAAGGCAAGCAGTGTAATAATGTGTATATCTTCCAAACCCACATCTTTCTCTTTTTTATTTACTTGCTTATGATGGTTAGTTTAGAACATTACTTTCCTTTTAGCATACTCCATGTTTGCATCCATTTGTCTTGCATGCATCAAGGCTTAGTTCATTATTCTAACAATGCATTGTCGTTTAAATACTTCTTTAAAAAGATGCTTAAACCGCATGCTATCAAATTAACTCACATGTAATAATTAGTAGTCAAGCCTATTAGTTATATATCGCATGCATTGCATTAGTCATGTTGCATTAGTTAGGAGCATGCATGTTTTCTAACTCTTTTGTTTCTTTTGGCTCGCCTCAGAGTACTAGGCAAGCACTTTTGTGCTTTAGCACATTGCACGAATGTGATTGTTGTCATGTTTAATATGCTTGCCATGAGACTAAATGCTTAATTGATATATCTGCTTGAATGCCTGTGGATGAAAGCTAATTGCTTGAATTGGAATAATTTGAGTAATGTACATATGTGATCACTTTTTCAAGTGGTACATATTCGAAACAATTTTCAAAACAAACATGAGATCAAGTATTCCAATTTTGGGAAATTCGTCTATACTTGTGTGCGCATCACATAGTAATGATTAACCTCATAACCGGAACAAGAGCGTATAATGTAAAAAAGATTCACATTATGATTAGTAGAGGCTGATCTTTGATCGGGCAAGTAGGGTGCTCAATTCATGACCTTCCTCTCTCGTACCTAAGTTCCCGAGCCGAGACCATCTTGGTGATGACGGACACGTGGCCTTCGGCACGAGTCATGGGTTTCCTGAATTTTTCAAAATATTTAGGTGGCGACTCTATATCTGGCAAAGTAGTTCATTTTTGACATTTTGATTCAAAATCGATTTTTCAAAAAATTTGTCGAATTTGGACTCTTTGGTGTTTATCTATTTCACATTGCACTTGTGAGATTAGATTCAGAACCATGGGAGTCTAAACTGTGGGGCTAGTCATATCCGAAAGGAGCACGAAAAGTCGAGCTACACTTAGTCCCTTTTTGAGTAGGTCACGGCGTTAGAGAATGCATGTCCAAACCCAAGAGGGGCATCTACTTCTAGCTACTGTTAAGAACTCAGAGTATAGATAGTAGATCCCTCTCAGAATACGAGCGTAGAAGGAGTCGGGGCATGTCACAAGTCTCCAAGCTTGTTTATCTTTGAAGAGCTAAATTAAAAGATTTGAAATCTCTAAAACCCAACCCTTCCTTTGATTTTGCCAACACCAGACTATCCCAGCTTACCAATGAATACCCCACTCCACAGGGTCGCCACCCCACCAAAAGTTTCTAATATAAGTATTGAATTAATCGCAAAACTTTTTGGGAAAAGCAAAGCATGCCATGGCATAAGCTGGTACTGCCTACACTATTGATTTCACAAGAACCTCTCTCCTTGCAAGCGATAGTAAATTCTTTTTCCACCATTGCATTTTGCTTATTGCTTTCTCGATAAGAAAACTGAAAACTTTGAATTTTGATCTGTCCTAAAAAGAGGAAAGGCCGAAGTACTTTGAGTTACCATTGATTCAAGACATCTCCATTTGAGCATACACCTCCCTTTTCACTAACTCTGAAGAATTAGTCAAAAAAACTAACCTCGATTTTTCAAAATTTATGTGTTATCTTGAAGCAAAGCTATACTCTTCCAAAATTTCTTTAAGGACCTGGCATTCCTTCCGGTTTGCTTTGGCAAAAAGTAACGCATCATCCACAAAGCACAAGTGAGTAAGTGTTAGACAACCCCTTTTAAGCTTTATCCTTGACAGTTTCTTCTCTCACAAGCCCCATATTAGAGATAAAGATAAGCCTTTCACTGCTAGAACAAAGAGGTAGGAAAGAGGGGGTCTTCTTGCCTAAGTTCCCACAAAGGGAGGAAGGTCGCTCTTTTCAGGCCATTCTCAAACACAAAGAACAAAACTATGAAGACAATTTCCATTATCCAATCAACCTAGATTCTATTAAAGCCCATTTTCACCATTAGTGCTTGCAAGAAATCCCATTACACCCGATCATATACTTTTGTGGGGACATAAATTTTGAATGACGAACACGTAGCCGAGGTGGCACCGAAGTGCCAACCAAGGTGCCACGTGTCCTGGTCTTGGCGCCGAGATGATCTCGGCTAGGCCAAGGTTATCTGCGAAGATACCAGAATCTAGGATAAGCGGATAAAGGACAAGAGTCCTAGAATGAGAGAAGACTTCAGTTTGGATAAAGATAAGACTCTTAGAGAGTTTATCCTAATCCTACTGGGAGTCCAAGATTAGCAGTAATCCTAAGTCCATTAGAGCTAGGCTTCAATTGGGACTAAGATTGTGTTGGCTATAAAAGGGAGGCACCCTCATAGGTCTAAGGTATACTTTTTATATTCTGAATAGTGAGTTAAGCACTTTTGCTGTCTTTGAGAGATAACTGACTTGATCGTCGGAGTGCCCCCGGGTAAACGAACCACCGCCAGAATCTCTTCTTTTGTGACAGGTTGTTCGGGCTTTAATCTATTCTGCCAGTATTCTCCAGCTGAGTGCTTGATTGGTAGTGTGGTCGGACATTCACACACATAATTTGGCGCCGTCTGTAGAAAAGAAAGGAAAATAGATGGCCAACGACGGACAGAAAGAAAAGGTTGGAGACGACACCCCTACTGAGAGTGGGAAACATATTGACCTTGACGTTGAAGAAGATAACTGCAACGAAGAGACTCGTGATAAGAATCACAGAGGAAAGAATGTTGGCCAGGAGGGCAGCATACCGAGAAAATCGGACTGGAACGGGTATTATAATGAGGACGACCTCTAGGTATAGAAAGATAGATGCTTACGGAGGGACGACAAGATGAAGGGAATGGCAGACAAATTGCGAACCTACAAACGGTCGTTAATTTCATGATGCAGAACAACATTATGCAACCACCGTTCCCGCTATAAGATTTGCCGATTCCAACGGCCAAAAAAGGTGACCAGAAAGGGGGGCAAAAAACGGTTCCTGCAGTCCTTCAGCATGGCGAGACCAAGGGACATTCTCACCGGCCTTCGCGGAAGGTCGGGCATGGAGAATCCCAGAAGACACGTCGAACAAAAAAAACCTGCACCAAAGAACATCGGGATGTTCAAGGGAAGGAACTCTGTTTTGACACGACCAGTAGAAGGAAGTCCAAAAGGACTCACAACGACACTGGAAGCAGTGCACCAAAAAGGTTGAAGCCAGGAGATAGCCGAGCTCCTGGACGGACCAAGGAGGATTTGAGGGATTACCTCCAGAGAAAGCGACAAGATGCCGAGGTGACCTCTCCGATCAAGCCGAGGACACCGTTCTCGGTAGAGTTGGACAAATTTAAGGTCCCGAAAAGGTTCCACATGCCGAGATTCTAGATATATGACGGTAAGTCGAACCCGAACTTTGACGTCGGCTTGTACCTAAACTCGATGGCATTATACACCGGGAATGAGCCGTTGCTCTGCAAGGTATTCCCCTCGTCCTTTGGGGAAATTGCATCAGACTGGTTTCACAAGTTGCCAAAAGGAACTGTGAAAACCTGGGAAGGCCTGGTCAAGATGTTCATGGCCAGGTTTGTGACAAACAAACTACAGCCATTAAGGGTGGACTCCCTGATGGCCTTGAGAATCAGTGAGGATGAAAGCCTTAGGGCTTATGCCAAGAGGTATTACGAGGTGTTCAACCAAATACCAGGATGCAACCAAGAGGTGGCGGTCGTGTCCTTTAAAAATGGCCTGAAAGATGACTGTCTACTTCGAAAATCACTGGCAAAGACACTGCCAAAGAACATGAAGGAACTCATGGCCAGAATTGAGAAGTATGCAAGGGCCAAGGAAGACACGCAGAGGCAGAGGGCTGGAGAATGATGCTTGGGAGTTAGAATTTACAAGCTAAGATTAGTTTAACACTTGTTGAAATTTAAATTTACAAGTTGAAGTTAAACTGAAGATGTGTTTAACACTTGTTTAAATTTAAATTTACAAGTTGAAGTTAAACCGAGGTCATGTTTAACACTTGTTAAAATTTAAATTTACAAGTTGAAGTTAAACCGATGATGTATTTAACACTTGTTGAAATTTAAATTTATAAATTGAAGTTAAACCGAAGTCATGTTTAACAATTGTTGAAATTTAAATTTACAAGCTGAAGTTAAACCGAGGTAGTGTTTAACACTTGTTGAAATTTTAAGAAAAATTTACAAGTTAAAGTTAAACGGAGGTCATGTTTAACACTTGTTGAAATTTTAAAAATTTACAAGTTGAAGTTAAACCGAGATCATGTTTAACATTTGTTGAAATTTTAAGAAAAATTTACAAGCTGAAGTTCAACCGGGGTCATGATTAAAGGAAGGAATGATATAGGTTCCATCACCTTAGCATGCCAAGGTAATAGAACCTAGGGGGCAGTTGTAGGGACATAAATTTTGAATGACGAACACGTGGACGAGGTGGCACCGAAGTGCCAGCCGAGGTGCCACGTGTCCTGGTCTTGGCGCCAAGATGATCTCGGCCAGGCCGAGATTATCTGCGACGACACTAGAATCCGGGATAAGCGGAATAAGGGACAAGAGTCTTAAAATGAGAGAAGACTTCAGTTTGGGTAAAGATAAGACTCTTAGAGAGTTTATCATAATCTTACTGGGAGTCCAAAATTAGCAATAATCCTAAATCCATTAGAATTAGGCTTCTATTTGGACTAGGATTGTATTGGTTATAAAAGGGAGGCACCCTCATGGGTCTAATGTATGCTTTTGTATTCTGAATAGTGAGTTAAGCACTTTTGCTATCTTTGAGAGATAACTGACTTGATCGTCAGAGTGCCCCCTGGTAGACAAACCACCGCCCGAATCTCTTCTTTTGTGACAGGTCGTTTGAGCTTAATCTATTCTGCCAGTATTCTCCAACTGAGTACTTGATTGGCAGTGTGGTCGTAAATTGACAGACACAGCTTTAATTGCCATCTCATGTACGGTGCCTCTCTTCTTCAATTTAAGGTGGTAGAATGCCTCATGAGCGATAATGATATTGTCTTGAATCATTCTACTGAGACAAAAGCTAATTGATGAGGGTAGACAATCTTCTAAAGAACAAGCTTTAATTGATTAGCAAGGATCTTTGAAATTATTTTGAGATTAAAGTTACACAAGCTGATCGAGCGGTATTGAGACAATTTTTTGGGGTTTGGGACTTTCGGGATAAGAACCAGATCAGTTTGATTCCACTCTTTAAGAATGTGCCCACTTCAGAAAAAACTTCAAATAGCCTCACACACATGCACTCCCACCACATCCCAATACTTGTGATAAAATAATCCAGAAAAACCATTCACCCCTAGGGCCTTAAAAGATCCCAATTGGAAGACTGTCTACTTAATCTCATAATCCGTGACTGGTTTAATCAATTTTGAATTCATTTCAGCTGTTATCAATTGCCGAACCCCTAAGAGAACTACTCCAAATCCCTGGCCTAATCACTATTAAAAAGTTTGAAGAAGTAACTCAAGAGATGTGCATTAATTTCATCATATGTGGTCATCCAGTGCCCATTTTCATCTAAGAACCGGACTAATTGATTCCTTTATCTATGCTGTGTGACTATAGCATGGAAAAAGGCAGAGTTTTGGTCACTAAACTGTAGCCATCTCACTCTAAATCTTTGGTGAAGGTACATTTCTTCTCGAAGAAGGATCTCCGCTAACTCTTCATGGATGGATCTCTGAGCAGTAAAATTTTCTTCTGTAGATGGTTGAGCCTGTAGCAGCTCCTCCAATTTGGATTTCAAAAGACTAATCCTCACCTTGTTGTTTCCAAACACTCATTTGCTCCATTCTTTCAAACCACTCTTGCAAGATCTAAGCTTTCAGCTCATACTAAACATGGGAGATCCTCTATGAAATTCTGACCATTTACAAACAATCACTCCTCTACATTCAGGTGATGTGGTCCACAATGACTCTCACTTAAAAGAGTCTTGGGACTTTCTTGAGGGGTAGACATGTATTAAGGACTAACGGGCAATGGTCGGAACCAATAAAAACTTCATGAAAGACTTGAGCATATGGATATAATTCCCTCCAATCCACATTAGCCACTGCACGATCTAAATGCTCCCGAACACTATCTGGACCCACTTGATTATTAGTCCAAGTGAAAGCATGCCCTTTGAACTCCAAATCCAGGAAAGCACAGTCAATTATCATTCTCTGGAACTTCTCAATTCTCTAGGGGCTAAGGGCACAACCACCTTCTTTATCCCAAATAGACCCAAAGTCATTAAAGTCACCAATGCATAACCATGGCCTTCTGTTCTCATTAGCAATAGCCTTTATTTTTTCCTAGAAAGCATCTCTGAGATTGTGTCTAGGTGGAGCATAGATGAAAGTTACTAACCAATGCTTTCCCGACTCCAAAAGAATACATCTCATCATATTACAATCTTTCTATCTGACAACCAAATCAACCTCTTAAGTCCACCACAAAGCTAGACCACCTGCTTTTCCGTTAGGATCCACATAACACCTATTTGGGAAATGCAAACTTCGCCTTTTTCTTTCCAGAACTGACTTACGGTTTTTCATTTCCATTAAAAATACCACTGCCGGGCAATGGGTTATACACAACCCTCGTAGGATCTGGACTGTCAGCGGTCGCCCGATCCCTTAACAGTTCTAGCTGATGATTAGCATGGGCCTTGTGGTTGTTTTGGGTCAACCACCACCACCCCTTCAACAGTAGTTGTCTGTGACAATGTATGATAAGTACTTCAGACTTGGGAATAGAAAACCTCCAATACCTCTGGTCTACGACCTTCAATTCAAACTTCAATATCATATAGAGACTGTTGATGTATAACAGGTTTTGCACTCCCTTTTTTGTTTGCAGGTCTGTCTCTGGTTCTTCTTAGATTGATAACATTTCCTAGATTGAATTTGGGAGGAGCAGCTGGAGCCAATAATACGTTAGTCGAGGGCTTATAGTCCAGCTTAAGGGTATTGGATGGGTTGAGAATGGTAGGGGGCTCTTCATGGGCTTTTCTTTTTAGAGTGAGCCTAATAAAAACTGAGGATAACCCTACATCAAGGCTCTCAGGGATATATATACACAAGGGTGCACAAGTGGGTTTAACATGAGGGATTTGCGGACCGCACTGCTTTGAGAAAGGGATAGCAGTGGGTAAAGGAAGTTGTGGGCTGGTATTGGAAGTTGGGTTGTTTGGGTTAGAGTCATACTTGAAATCCACCCAAATGCCTTTCTTCTCCGGTGAGTTCACAGTTTGTCTCTTCAATGGGAATCCTTGAGAACGATGAAGGGAGGTATTGATTTCCACTCTGAGCTGAAGAAAACTTCTGGCTAGTAAGAGCCCCTCGGACGAGGCTTCCACCCCAATCAAATTCCCAATGTGCCTAGCAAATAGCAATAATCTGCCCGCTATGGCGAGTCATTTTCCCCATGGGTAGTCCATGCACTTGGCCCCAAAAAGGGCAATAGGTGAAGTCCATTTCAGAAATTGCTTTCCCCCCCCCCAAAAAAAAAAAAAAAAAAGGCTAAAGAACTAGCAGATTCCCCATAATAGACCATGGCGCATTCCGCAAAACCAGAGCCTGATCTTCTTCATTCCCAAAACTAAACAAGAACACATTCTTAGGTCAGGGAGAGATAGAAACTTCTGCTCTTGTTTTCCATGCCCCCAAAATAATCCGAGTTACAGCTTGTTTGTTGAAGGGTTTTAATGTCAAGATCTTCCCGATTAAGCACAAATTGTTTGTATCTACACTATCATCAGTGCTTTCCTCCAGATCAAAAGTAACAGAATTATAAACCCTAGGTTCAGAGTTCATCTTAGAGAAGTTAGAAGAGGACGACGACACACAAAAATCGTCAGAAAGTTACGAATGAAGGTTAGAGAGCCAGGTGCTTATGCAGAAGGAGAGACAAATAGGATGGACAGGTTCTAGCCAGGAAGACCAAGAAGACTGGGATGGACCCAAATAGGGCAGCAAATCAACAGGCTCGAGTTCGATTTACTAAGCGGTCCTTCGAATTTGATTCGTTAATTTTTTTTTTGTTTTTGAATTTGAATTCGAGCTCATTAAAATTTTAATAAATAAATTTAAATATTTTAAATCTCTGCTCGTAAACTCGATTTATTTAATATTTATTATTTATATATTAAATAATATGAAAATATGTATAAAAACTAATAGAAATATGTTATTTATATATTTAAAAAATATAAATATAAATAATAGTTAACTATATATAATATATTTATATAATAGTGATAATAGATATTATTATTTTAGTAAAATATAGATTTTTTTTTAATATGTTTATATATATTGTATATATAATTGTATAATTAAAATTTTAATTGTAACTTTAGTCTCACATAAAAGTATGAATTTATAAATTTTTTGGCTCGTTAAGACTCGTAAACAGGCTCGAGTTCAAGTCGAGACTAAGCCAACTCGGCTCGGGCTCGGTTCATTAAATTTTTATTCAATTCGAGCTCGTTAAAATCTTAATAAACAAATTCAAACATATTAAAATTCAGTTCAGCTCAATTTATCTCATTTGCAACTCTATACCCAAAATAAAACCTAAGGGAGCCCTAGGGTAGCGAGCCTCTTATTCTAGAGAGAGAAAAATCAATCCCTGGACAAACCAACATCTAACCCAAAGAGTTTTCTTAAGTGTGCAAGTGCACACCATATGCCATTTACACAAAAAGTGTAAGTATAAGTATTAGGTGTACGTGTAAGGTGTAAGGTGTAAGTGGGTTGCATATGGTGTGCAACTTCAAAAAAGGTGTAAGTATAATGTTTAATTTTTCACAAAAGGTGTAAGTGTAAAGTATAAGGTGTAAGGTGTAAGTTGCACACCATAACAAACCCCTAACCCAAACGACCTGTGAACTAAATTTTATCATTGTTTCATTGGATAAAGGAACATTTATTTATAATTGGGAATGTCAAACCAACGTAAAAGTCATGTTTGGATTGATTTTTAGAATTTTATTTTAAAATATTAAAATTAATTTAGTAATAAAAAATAAATAAATAAATAATATTTATTATTTTTATATAATTTTGTTTTTTGGAAGGTTATAAATAATTTTTAAAATTTAAAAAAAATTAATATTTATTTTTATCAAATTAGTTTTCATTTTTTTAAAAAAAATTGAAATTTTTTTCTCAAAAACAAACCAAACAAGGCCAAAATATTTATGCTTTAATTTTTACACGAATAGAAAAGAAAAAGGAAATTGAAAAGATATAAAAATATTTATATAAAATAGGAGAAACTACACACACAACTAAAAAAAAAATGAAAGGAATAATTCTTCTTTTTTTGTTTTTGCAAATTAGTGAAATGTTCTCCAAAATGACAATAGAGATGAAGAGGGGAAAAGAATTTGCAAACACATGAGGACATGAGTTGATTATACTAAAATACCCCATTCTCTCCTTCTTCTCATTGCTCTACAACTTCGATAGCCACTGTGTGAGTGATTTTCTGACCACACTGCCAACTCAGTATTCAGCTGGAGATCACTGGCAGAATAGATGACACCTGGCTAACCTGTAATAGAAAGAGAAGACTTCGGTGGTGGTTCGTCCACCCGAGGACACTCCGACGATCAAGTCAGTATATCTCTCATAGATAATCAATAGCTAAACTCATAAGCTTGAGTATAAAAGCATACCTTAGACCCATGGGAGTGCCTCTCTTTTATAGCCAATACAATCCTAGTCCCAATAGGAGCCTAGCACTAATGGACTTAGGCTTACTGCTAATCTGGGACTCCTAGTGGGATTAGGATAAACTCTTTAAGAGTCTTATCTTTACCCAAACTGAAGTTTTCTCCCAATCTAGGACTCTTGTCCCATATCTGCTTATCTCGGATTCCAGTATCCTCGCAAATAGCCTCAGCCTAGCCGAGATAACCTCGACATCATGACCAGGACACGTGGCACCTCGGCTAACACGTCAGCGTCACCTTGGCCACGTGTTGGTGCTTAGAAAATATATCCCCACAACTGCCCCTAGGTTCTATTACCTCGGCATCTTGAGGTGATGGAACCTATATCATTCCTTCTTTTAATCATGACCTCAGTTTAACTTCAACTTGTAAATTGTTACAAATTTCAACAAGTTTAAACAATAATCTCGGTTTAATTTCAACTTGTAAATTGCTACAAATTTCAACAAGTGTTAAACATCATCTCGGTTTAACTTCAACTTGTAAATTGCTACAAATTTCAACAAGTGTTAAATATCATTTATAACTCTCTGCCCCTTAATGTGGACTTATGTTCACATTAAGCTTGTGCATGTGATCTTGTTCGTTGAAGTTGGTTTCAAGCCGAGGTTGTTAGCCTTGATTTCTCTGTTGATCTTACTTGGTTTCAACCTGAGTTTGATTCTGCTGACAAGGCAAGCCTATGTTACTCCAACTTAGTTCAACTCCATTATATGCAAGATTCAACTCTGCCATATAATGAGTCTAAGTTATTCATCATTACCTCGGCCTCGCATCAACGAGCCATTTTTCTTCTCGGACTTAAGTGCCGAGATCTTGTCTTCTGAAATCTTGGATCTGCTCACTCAGGTTGAGCTCTTCTCTTCTCAGACCTGCTTATTTAGGCCGAGATCTTGTCTTTCGGGATCTGGGGTCCAGGGCCTGAAATCCAGGATCTGCTCACTTAGGCTTAGCTGTGTTATACTTGAATGTCATCTCCTTGGGAGCGCTCATGCCCCCTATCTTCGCGTTCCTTCTAGAAAGGTCTTCATTCCGTTTATGTCGACAGACTCTCCATCTTCGCTAAACTCGTCGTTTTCAACACGTTGATCTTGTACAGTGATAGCCATCTATTCTCCTTTCTTTCCCACAAATGGCGCCAAATTGTGTGAGTGATTTTCTGACCACACTGCCAACTCGATTATTCACTAGAAACCTTTGGCGAATAGATGGCACTGGTGACGACCTGTGAAGAGAAGACTTCGGTGGTGGTTCGTCCACCCGGGGGCACTCCGACGATCAAGTCAGTATATCTCTCATAGATAATCAATAGCTAAACTCATAAGCTTGAGCATAAAAGCATACCTTAGACCCATGGGGGTGCCTCTTTTTTATAGCCAATACAATCCTAGTCTCAATAGGAGCCTAGCCCTAATAGACTTAGGATTACTGCTAATCTGAGACTCCCAGTGGGAATAGGATAAACTCTCTAAGAGTCTTATCTTTACCCAAACTGAAGTCTTCTGCCAATCTGGGAGTCTTGTCCCATATCCGCTTATCTCGGATTCCGGTATCCTCGCAGATAACCTCGGCCTAGCCGAGATAACCTCGGCATCATGACCAGGACACGTGGCACCTCGGCTGACACCCTTGGCCACGTGTTGATGCTCAGAAAATATATCCCCACAGCCACCACTACCTTGCTAGAGAGAAAAAGTGGAGTTCAAAAAGCCGATGCGGAGTTCTTAAGTCTCAAAGAAGCCGATGAAGCAAGGGGTGGATGCCAAACTGACAATGTTGGTGCGAGGGAAATGATGGGACAAAGGTTGTAAAGGGGCTATGGTTAGAGATGGACCCAGGATTTAAACATAAAGGGGGCGGACATATATACTAATATAGACTACAATAACAATTTCTATCAATATAAAAAGTGAAAATAACATGAAAATATATATATATATATATGTTTTCTTGTATCCATGTTGAGTTACAAAAGATAACAACAGTAAAATAATTTATTTACTAAAGTGAGGTATTTTGAGAACTATGTGTTTCTCAATAAATTTAATCAAGTCAATTATTGAATCTTCCTCTACCATCTTCTCTTCTTGCAGCTTAATACTTGTAGTTGACACTGAGTATGAGAAACATTTTTTTTTTTTTTGTTAAATTGTCAAAAACTTTTAATTTCGTACCTCAACACTCATGTTCCATTGATACAATGGAATGGCCATTTAAATTTTTTCAAAACCTTAAAAGCTTTTTTTTTTTTTTAAAAACATGGAAAGGAGTCTATACAATTTGGAAGTAATTATTAACTGATACTACTATAGTAAAGAAGGCTTTTGAAATCGTAAGGGGGTGATCGCCCCCTTCTTGCCCCCCTTTAGGCCCATCATTGGCTACGATGGTCTGAGAAAGATTGGGGAAAGGTTGGGTGGCCAGAGGAAGGTTAGGAAGGAACTAGCATCAATTGGTGTAAGTAAGAGAAGCGTGCTTGTCACGACTCATCTCTATAAGTTTAGCGTCGTAACTGGCTAGTAATCCTAAATTACTAAAGGCCGCTGAAACAGATTAACAAAATAAGGGACTAGCAGAAGCAAATAAAAAAATAGAATGTCCATAGAGCTGTACAGACTTATATGGGGCAGAAAATTTAAACTCATATTTACATATATTATGACATCTTTCTAAGGTCAACACATCGTCACATGTATAGATAGAATAAAAAAAGACTTAGCCCTATTACATATTACACACAAAAAAAAATTGTTCAAACCAAAACTAAAGAAAATAAAAGCTTAAGACTGGTTCACAAAAACTTGACCACAAACATATATCGGGAACCTCCTCATAAGGCACAATAGTTGGCTGACAGAACTGATCCAGATTGGAAGTCTCAAGCCTGGTCACACGCCTGATCACCTACATACATAATATAAATAATGACTTGGAGCCACTAAATAACACCACAGTAAAGGCAGTAAAGGTTTTATGAATGATGTCCATAATAGATTCAGAAATCAGAATTCAAATTAGAAACAGATTCTTATATATATTCAGATTTGTAAACAATCATACGTGGTACTATGGGTGCAACTCGGGCAGGTTCAATCAGGTTAGAAGGTTGCCCAAGCCCAGCTTAAGTTGTGCTGAGACTTGCCCAGGCTTGCCCAGTACCGAATTGTAATCCGAGATTGCCTGCCCAAGCCCAACCCTAGTTAAACTAAAATTGTTCGAATTGCCCGAATTGTAAATTTTTTTTTTTTTTTTTTTTTGTGGCTACATTATTAAATTATTAAAATTGGTCTCTATTTACATTTTTTTTATATTGAAAATCATTAATGCCATTAAAACAAATAATTTATATGAAGTAAGAGAGATAACACTATAGTAGTCTTTACAATTTATAAGTGAAAATAAAAATGTAAGATTTTGTGTTATTTGTACATATGATATATATTCTATATGATTTAATAGTCTAAATTACTTTAATATCATATAATGGCTAATAATTTATATGTATATTTAATATTTTATATATTTATATATACATATATATAATTCGGGTTTCAGATTGCTCGGGTTGTTTGACGTCTTTACTCAAGCTCGCCCAAATTTAATTCGGGCTTTTGAATTTTTGTCCAAGCCCATATCGAATTTGAAAATATCTTGTCTAAACCCTAAAAAAATTCGAGCTAGGTTTGGGTTGCTCGGGTTGAGCCCACCCAAGTTGCACCTCTACATGATACATCCAGTAGTTAACTGTAACAATCCCGACCTGTGATTAGCTTATGATCTTTGATTAAGGAGGCCTAATCAATAATTCAGATGAAATTTTACATTAATTGCATGTGTTATATGTTATTTGCATTTATATCTGTCTGTCGTAGAAATATATGTTTGTGTTTCTATTCTGTTCTGTGAATTGAAGGCCTTATTGGCCACAGAATATGAAATTGACTCCATTTATGTGTTATCTGGAATTTTAGAACATTTTGATAAATTTAATTAAAATTTGATTCGGGACTAAATAATTAGAACAAAGTAATTGTAATTAACTAGTCTTAAGCTAAGTTTAATTAAGTCCCTTAATTAGCCTATATAAGGTCAGGATATTCTAGAATCAACTTTTTCTTCATTTCTTGAGCATCAAAAATGTTGAGAGAGAGAGAGAGAGGTTAGGATATTGAACTCAACATAAGAATTGTTAGAGGAATTGGAGAGATTAAGAGAAAGATCAAAGAATTGCTCAATCTTGGAAGAATTAAGCCTCTAGACTTGAGAATTCAAAGCTTGAGGTAGGAATTCACTCTTTTAGTTGTGTAGTTGTGGCACTTAATGCATAAATTCAAGAGAGTTAGATAATTGATCCAAGGAATTAAGCTAAGAAAGAAGAATTAAGAAGATAACCTTACATGTATGCAAATTCTCTTGCATTTGGAGTTTGATTTTAAAGAATTCTCACATGCATACATTGATCATAGCTTGGTTTTGGAAATTCATCAAGTTTCATGCCATTTTATATCATTTGATCATGTTTTGGAAGGTTGGAGTTCATAACAATTCATGCATGTTATGTTTTAGAAGTTCTAGGTTTTGTTTTGTACAATTGGCAAAACTTTTGGGCTTGATTTTGCGAAATGGTTTGTAATTCATCATATACTATGAGTTTCTCAATGTTTTACCAAGTTTTGTCCAAAGGTTGTGTTTTGAAGCTTTGAAATTGAGTTTTGGACTTGAATTAGCAATCTGAAAATTCCAGAATTTGCACCCTCCGCACGAGCGGTGGAGTCTGCGCTCAAGCAGAGAATACGAGCTCCCCATTTTTTATTTTTTTTTTGTGCAGAGTTTGAGGGTTGGCTTGAGCAGTAGAACCAGCACTCGAGTGACCGCCCTTACATTTGTACCTTCATTCGAGCGAAGAAGTCTAAGCTCGAGCATAAAATTCATGCTCCTAGAAGTTTTAAAAAATTTTGCAGACCGCTCGAGCGACCAAAGTTGCGCTCGAGAGGCGACCCTTTTTACTCAGTCTTTCACTCGAGCGACAGTCGTGCGTCCGTCGAGCGAAAAAATCAAGCAACCAGTACTTTTGCAGACTTTGCAGACCGCTTAAGCGACTGATGTTGTGCTCAAGTGGACTACCTTGTTTTTACAAAGTTGACTAAATGTTTCAACTTATATTTTGGCATCCTCATTGCATCTTAGGCATTCCTAAGCCTTAATTAAGACATAATAATGAGGATAAGGATTAGAAACACACCAAGATAGAAAAAGAATGAGTTATGTGTTTTCCAGGCGTATGTTTCAATATGCATTTGTTATGTATTTGTGTATGTCACGTGCCATAGACTATCCAATTTGTCTGCTCTGTCCATTGGACTATCGGAGCTATTTATGAGTAATAACTCTGTAAAGTTATGTTTGATTATAAGTATTTTCTGACTAAAACGATATGATCCGTTCTATGAAATGTTATTTTATGAATCATGAATGAATGTCCAATTTTATTAAATGTATTTGTGGCATCCTTAGTTTATATAGCCCTCGCCCTTGGGAAACAATACTGCGGCTCATGATCATATGGCCCTTTCCCCGGGGAAACAATACCATGGTTTCTACATAGCCCTTACTCGGGGGAAATAATACTGTGGTTTATATATGGCCCTTGCCTAGGCAAAACAATACCATGGCTACTTGTGCACAAGATATGGACCTTTGGGGTTGTCAAGACCAACTATGCATATGGGTCTCAGGACCAAGATGATATGAAAGCTAATGGATGTACCACATATAATTACTTATGATTCCTGATAAGTATATGAATCTGAATCTGTTTTGATATAAATTCTGATTTCTGAGATTGTTCAGAAAACCCTTTACCTTGTTGTTATTCACTAGGCTCTAGCTCACTGTGTTATGTCTGTATATAAGTGATCAAGCGAGTAACCAGGCCTAAACTATTGCCTGGAGGACAGTTTTGTCCAGCCAACCATAGTGCCTCCCATGGAGGTTCCAAAACCTACTTGTGTCGTTGTTTTATGATCTAGAATTTCGTTTAAGTTTTCTTTTGTTTTATTTGTATGTTGGCCTAAGTCCCATTTTGGTTATCTGTAAGTGAAGTGACGTAAGATTGTTGCTTATATGACGTCACGTTTATGTAATTAAAGTTAAAGTTTTTTTATCCCATGTATGTCTACACAGTTCTATGGACACTATATTTTATTATTTGCTTCCTCTAGCCCTTGTATTTTGTTTATTATGTTCAAAGGCCTTTGGTAATCCAAGGATTACTGGCTAGTTATGATGTTAAACCTATAGAGACAGGTTTGGATCGTGACACTAACAGATCAAATTGGTCATAATGACCCATATTCACTTGAGATGGCCATTAAGACCCACGTGCAGAGTAGTTGGTCATATAGATCCTTATTTACATGAGATGGTCATTAAGACCCACGTACAGAGTAAATGATTATACATAATCAGTTCCATGAATGGAACCCATGCAAAACCCTAGTACTAGCTACAAATAGCACATGACAAATTTACATGATACTAAAGATGCCACAAATACATTTTGAAAAATTAGACGTTCATTCATGATTCAAAAAATAGCACTTCAGAAAACAAATCACATCATATCAGTCAGAAAATACGTATAGTCAAACATAGCTTTACAGAGTTGTTACTCACCGATAGCTCCGAAAATAGCAAATAACTTAGACAGATCAGATGAATACTAACGTGTGACCTACACAAACACGTGATAGATAGACATTGAAACACACGCTCTGTAAACGTTCCAACTTATTATGTTTATTTCTAGGTGTGTTTCCAATTCTTATACTCATTATTATAGCTTAATCATGGCTTAAGAATGCCTAGGATGCAATTTTGCACTTTGAAAACACTTTTGTGAAATTTCATAAACAGGGCAGTTCGCTTGAGTGATGCTTTGCTTGCTCAAATGGACCTCTTGGTCTACAAAACTTCGGAGAGCTCTCATTTTACGCTCGATCCAACTTCTTGGTCGCTCAAGCCAAGATTGAAAATAGAGGGTGGTCGCTCAAGCGGTATTTTGGTCGCTCGAGCCAACCATCAAACACTGCAAAACTTCTGAGAGCTCGCAATATGCGCTCGAGCAACGGTTTGGTCGCTCAAACGATGTAACCAAATTCTAGAATTTCCAAAATTTGACTTAAAGTTCAAAACACATGTTTAAGCTTCAAACCTGTTCTTTTAGGCCACAATTTGTCGGAAACAGTTAGACACTTGTAAAAAAAAACACGAAATGAAGATCGATTCTCAAAATTAAGGCTCAAAAACATGCCAATTATTCAAAATTACACTTGAAACTCCTTATGTATCCCATGCATGTAATAGTATAGATTCTTTTCTCTCAAATCATGAACAAGATGAAATGGTATGTAACATGATGAATTTTCAAAACAAAGCTAGAATAAGTACATGCATGTAAGAATCCTTTGGAAATAACTTCAAAATGTGATGAAATATGCATGCATATATGGATTGATTCCCAATTCTACATTCAAAGCTCAATTCTCTTGTTTAATCACTTAAACTTCTTGAATTACATACTAGATGACTCATACACTTAATTCATGGGTTAAATTCTTACCTCTACTCCTCAATTGGGTTCCAGATTGTTGATTCTTTAAGCTACCAAGCCAATTCTCTCAATTCCCTTACAATTCCTTCTTTCCTCTTCTTTGATCACACTTTTTTCCTCTCTCTCTCTCTCTCACGGTTTGAGGCTCAAAAATGATGAAGGAAGATGAGTTCAAGAACTTATGTCACATATTTATAACCTGGATTAAGTTAACTTAAGCTTAATTAAGCTTGCTTATATCTAATTGAATCTAATTAGTTTATTCTAATTATTCGGTTCTGAATCGAAATTTAATTAAGGTTACCATAAAATTTCAAAAATTCTAAATGACACGTTGACATAATCAATTTCGCGTTCAAATGCCGATAAGGCCTTCAGTTGTTCAGACAAATATTCCTACAATAGACAGATATAAATTCAAATAGCATGCAAAACACACAATTAACACAGAATTTCACTTGACACCTTTAATTAATATTCTTAATTATGAATTATTAATATTCTTAATTATGAATTAACGGCAAATTATGGATCGGGGTTGTTACAATTCTATTGTCAAAGATAGCATCAAGAAATATGAGATTTTCAAATAAAGAGAAGTGAAGAAAGTAGAGAGAAAAAGGAGAATGATGGTTTTAAAATTTCACAAAGATTCTCACCTATATGCAATTATATTACAACATTTCATTTCTGCTCTTTTTTTTTTTTTTTTTTACCCATCAAATTGCTATCTATTTGTATTCCATTTTTCTATAATTTTTTCTAAAGTACAAGATGATAAATTTCTATTTGGTTGGATAGAGAAATGACAAGAAAATGGTATATAATTGTTATCATTCGCTTAGTTATTCATAAAAACAAATGGATATATGTAAATAAATTCCTATTTCTTTTCCCTAAAAGATTCATGATCTTAATCAAGGAATTGATGGCCAAGAGAGGTCATAGTCAAAAACTAGTAAAATTGAGCTGGTAATAGTTTGTTAAAGTTTAATTTGGATTTCGTTCGGGAAGTGAGTTAGTTTTTTTATTTTTTAGTTTTTTTTGACCATTTTAGTTTAGAGTTAAAAAGTCTCATTTAGAAAGGGTTTTTTAACTTTTTTTATTTTTTTGTAAGAAAAAGAATGTAATGATTATGGATTGGATGTGATGTTTTGTCTTATTAGGCTAAAAAGTCTATTTTGTTTTTTGTGGCTAAAATAGCAAAAAAAAATCCCAAACTTAGCTTCACAAACAAATTCTTAAAAATATTTAATAAGTTTTAAAATATGTTTAAATTTAATTTGTTCTTCTAATAAATTAATGTCAAATAAATTTTAAAATATATTCAAACTTTGTGAATCTAATTTGAATACTGTAGACGTCCCCGAATGCCCCGGGAGGATTAAGTCCCGTTCCGTTCATATTGGGGTCACTACAGTTCAAGGACTTAAATGTCACAGTTCTTAATCTTAAACCAAAGAGTCCAAATCCGACAAATCGTTTTGAGAAAACTGATTTTTGAAAGAAGTGCCAAACATGGACTGCTTTTCCAGATACAGAGTCGCCACCTAAATGTTTTTTTTAACGGGAAATTTAGAAAACCCTGACTCGGTGCCAAAGGCCACGTGTCCGTCATCACCAAAGTTGCCTCGGCTCGGGAACTTGGGTACGATTGGGGAAAGTCACTTCGTGAGCACCCCCGCCCGCCCGATCAAAGACCGGCCTCTACTAACCATGATATCTATTTTTGAAAACATTGTGTGTTCTTATTCCAGTTATTAGCCTAGGTTACTATGTGATGCTCGCAGCAAACAAGTATAGACTGAGTCGCCTGAATTAGAACTAAACATTTCATGTTTGTTTGTTTGAAAATGGTTTGATGTTGCTACCCGCAGGTAAGCTAAGACGTGGATTTGCCACCCTCAGGTGGGCTTAGAAAAACATGATTTTGCCACTATCTAGTGGGCTTAAAACAAACAGTCAATGATTTGTTCCACTTCAAGTAACTCAACCTCCACCCACAAGCATTCAAGGCAGTTATATCACATAAGCACGTAGCCTCATGGTAAGCATGTTATTCATGGCAGTCACTCACACGTATGCAAGGATGCTAAAGCATAAAAACTCACCGAGTACTCTAAGCCAAAACAGAAGCTCATTAGAAATCATGCATGATCCTAAATATACAGAAATGCCTAATGCGACACGTGCAAAAATGCAACTATAGCAGGCTCGGCTATTCTAAACATGGCATATGGAATGCTACAACTAACACGTATTCAATTTGGAATTGAAATACAAATGCAGTTTGTATGATGCGCCGAGCCCGGTGCATGCAAAACAGATGAATGATGCAAACATGCTGTCATACTGTATGCTAATTGAAATATGCCCTAATCTAACCATCATAAGCAGGTAAATAAAAGGGAAGAAAGACGTGGGGTTGGAAGACATACATCACACTCACGCACACTTATTACAATTATGCCCTCGCGCAGAGGGTCCAAATAAATAATACAGTCCCGAATGAAAGAATAATACAGTCCAAAATATAGTCCAAATAATATACAAATTCCTAATTAATTTACAAATTAACTAAGGAAATAATAAAACTGGCATGCAAGCCAGGGACTGCCTTGATTCCGCTCCGGATGATGGAATGATGCATGTTTGGGCTGCTTTGCGCAGAAATCCACTGGAATGCCCCAATTAGCCTCTGTTTTGCAATGATTCTTGAAAAGCGCGCCAAGCCTCGGAAGACCGCTGATTCTTGATATGATGCAACAGAGAGCAGCAAAAAGGCATAGCAATGTATTTTCATAAATGTATGCATGTCTCGATCCTCGTACCACCAATCACGCATCTCGATGCATGATGGCCGAGGAGCCGAATTGCACAACTCAATATAGAATGAATGAATATGAACACTACAACAAAACCTAACTCCATCACGGATAATCAAGAGTGTCGGTGGCTGGGGAATTGAGACCCATTCCGTCACTCGGAGTACGAAACGCACCTCGTTTCCCGTGCCCGGGCTAACTCTTATCCCGAACACAATGCAATATGCATGATATGTATGAAATGCAACTAAGATACAATCCTAACATACACAATGCTATGAAAATGAGATGTCTTGGAATGCGTGCACACGGGCACGCAAACCGAGGAAATAATCCTAAGGCATAAAATGGCATACGCAATGCAATTGGACTTACACTAACATGAGTGGACCTCAGCCACACTCACATAAGAGGCCGTCGGATAAAAGTGAAGTGCCTCGAAATGCGTGCACACGGGCACGCAAACCGAGGCAATGGCATACGGAATGCAATGGCATGGAAATATGATATGCAAACATGCAAATGAATTTCAGCACTGAAATGTGGGGCAAAACAGTCCCGAAACATGGCCAAAGTGTACCCGATGCATGGAATGATCCCGAAACATGAATTTTGGCACCCGAAATGGCCTATAGCTACACCAAACATGCATAATTGATACATGACATGAAAAGGCAGAAGCAAGGCAGCCCCAAAACTAGAATTTTTCCAATACAAAACATGGCCAAACAGCAATCATAAATAGGGCTAACATGGCATACAAAAATGGCTCCACAAGGGAGGCTATGAAGCAAGTGGTATATCCAAAGCCCAAATGGAAAAATACCCTTCTACAACACTGATAAAGGACTAAAAATATAAACATTTACAGTAGATGACATCCCCCAAATCAGTATGAAAACATGCTAAAAATGCCATGCAAGAAATAGGCCACAAGAGGGTATAACATGAAGTAGGCCAAAAATTCATCAAACAGGAAAAGACCCTTAATGAAATATGTCCAGGGGGTCAAAATATGACCCATTCCAGTTCTGATGATGGCCCAAAACAGAAGCTAGATAAGCCTAAAAAAGCATGCAAAAATGGGGGTCAAAGAGGGGTATAATGGTAGGTACAACATGGAGGCCCCCAACAGGGTTGATCCCTTCTACAATGTTGTAGAGGGACACAAAATAAGCTTACTCACAGTTCATGACAATTTACATATAGGCCAAACAAATCATGCAAATTTACGGTAAATATGAGAGATTATGAAGTAAGTGCAAGATAGGGGACCCAAAAAAGGTTGAGCCCTTCTTAAATGTTGAAGAGGGGCTCAAAATAGACCCACTTACAGTTTATATTATGCTTGAAAACAGATCACTCATAGGCTAGAAATTTCATGCAAAAATGTGACATACCAAGGGGTATTGAAGCAAGTGCACTATAGAGAGCTCAAACAGGGTTGAGCCCTTCAACAAACATGAAGAATAGCTCAAAAGAGTGACCCTTTCAATTTGGGTCGGAGCCTAAAACAGTGAGAAAATAGGCTTAAGAAATGGAACAAAAAAATGCAAGAAAAAGGGAAAATGGGACTCACCCTTGTAGAACCAAACTTTAACAACCTTTAAACCAAGAAGAAGAGCTCCTAGCCTCTGGAAATGACCCTCAATTGGCTGGAATGGAGTAAGGAGGAGTGATGCTATGGGTTGTAGTGTAAATGGGTGTAGGAACTTAAGGATTTTGAAGCTTGGAATTATAGAGAGAGAGAGATATAATATAGGAGCTCCAAAAAAAATGTTCTAACCCTTTTTACAGACCTGGGATGCTGTATATATAGGAAAAAAACGTGTAGAAAAGAGGGGGGAAAATGGGGGGGAAATGAAATTCAAATTTCCCCCCAAAATAGCCAAAAGGTGAGCTAAAGGGGTAAGTGATAGCTGCGGGTCTCAAATGGCCGAGAGTTCTTCAACAAAGTTGAATAGAGGCTCAAAATAAGACACTTTTTAGTTTACGACCAAGTCCAACACAGCCCACAAGTACGCCTAAAATACCATGCAAGAAAAGGGGAAAAACGAGGGGTAAAGAAGCAAGTGGTATATGAAGATGTCAAACAACAAAAGGTCCTTAATAAAACATGAAAAGGACCTCAAAATATGACTATCTCAAGTTCAGATCAGAGCCCAAAAATGTAGAATGAAGGTTCGGGAACCAAAACACGCAGTTCGGGGCCCCGAAAGTGGGATGTTAGGCACCGGGAGTGGTGTTCGACCACGAAGTTGGTCTCTCGGACCCCAGTGTCCCTCGAAAGGGAGTAAATAGGATGCATGCCAAAAATCAGGGCAATCGGAGATGGTTATGCAGTCCCGAATCGAGCCACACTTGACTCAGCAGCTCAGGAACTGGCTCCAAAATGGGAAAAATGGCCTCGACCACGAAATGTAGCCTCTGACCCTTTGAGAGATGATCTACTAGACCTCTCCTCCCTTTGGGAAGAAAGCGAGAAAAGCAGGCTGGTTCGCAAACCGAGGCAAAGCACAAAAGAGTCCGGAAGTTCGGAGGCAAGGCTCGTAGCCGGGACTCCGCAACCTCAGAACGAGCACAATATGCAACATCACCAAGTGCTCAATCGGTGACGTCTGAGTCTTAAGGTCAGTCAAAAATGGGGTGTTTACAAATACCTTTGTTTGTTTCACAAGCCCCTGCATAGTCCACATCTTAGGATATTCCACTGGAATAGTTTATATTCCAATAAGGTTGCATAAGGAATTTAGAAACATCATAATCTGTAATAAGGTTGCCCAGACCAGAACAACCATTGCTCAGATTTTTTTTTTTTTTTTTTTTTGAGCACCAAACACAACAACAACATATATTAAATTAAACATAAAGTCTTACAGCAGTGGCCAAATGATGAGCATCTTGGACCACTTCACATTCCACCTTTTCAAAAACAACATGAAGAAAAAGTGTACAATAAGAGAATATATCAGTCAAAATGGATTGAAGGCTCCAATCAGCAGCTTGGTCATGGTGTTGTAACAACAGAACAAGAGCTAGACAGTCCGTTTGTAAGAGCAGGTTCTGAATTCCAGACTGATATGCCCAACGCAAAGCATAGAAAACAGCAGCTGCTTCAGTTTGCTGGGGAGAGAAAATTGAGGGTCCTAAGATAGCTTCCTCATAAACGCGCTGATTATCCGGATCAAAACAGACCCAGGCCAAACCAGTGCGATCACCGACAGAGAGCCAAGAGCCATCCACAACAATGCGCATGCATGGACCAGCATCCGTGAGTGATGGAGTTGTCTACAAAATAACCTGATTAGTAGATCCAGGTTGAGGAAAATTATTAGCGTGAGAAAGCTGATGGGAAACGTTGTACGGAAATGAAAGAAATAACTTTAACAACTCAGTAGCTAGCATGATCGATCGTTCAACGGACACCTCTACCCTATGAAATTCAACCGAATTACGTTGCATCCAAATGGCCCATAATAAGGCAATTGAGTGAACTAAAATTTCTGAATCATGAATTTGTCGCACCCAGCCTTGAAACCATGAGAAGAAAGACAAAGGTCTGCCCACTCCAAAGTCTAAACCCAAAATCGACCCTCGCCAAATCCGTTGTGAGAGGGGGCAATCAAAAAATAGATGCTCAAGAGATTCCTCATGTTGAAAACACCTAGAACAAAGAGGATCAATAGGCAGCCCCCATTTCGTTAATTCACCCTTGACTGGAAGAATATTGTGAAGACATTTCCACACGAACAGGATCCATTTGGGAGGAATCTTGAATTGCCATAAGCGCTTCCACACGTCCCAATCCGGATCAGGCCTATAATAATCAGGAAATTGTCGGGTCAACACCTGCCGATAGCCTGATTTGACTGAATACTCGCCACTTTTGGTCGGGCCCCAAACCAGTCTATCGGCAATGTCAACCTGAGATAGATGCATAGATAAGATATGAGATATAACATGTGCTGGGAAAAACAATTTCAATAAGTCTAGACGCCAAGATCGAAGCACAGGATCTATGAAATGGGCAACTCTCAAACCAAGACAAAGAACATTCCAACCACTGCCTCTACAAGGATTTGAAACTAGCAGAATCCATTGATCCTCAAAGGGATTAATACGCTGTCCATTTCCCACGACCCATTGAAACCCCGAAGCCAAAAGCGAGCGTCCCCATAATATACTCTGCCACCCCCAAGAAGATGCCGAAGACGGGCTAATATCAAGAAATGAACGCCGTTGACAATATTTACCAAGCAGCACTCGCGAAAGTAACAAATTTGGACAGGAAAGAATCTGCCATGCTTGCTTAGCTAACAAAGCCTGGTTAAAACACGGAAGATTTCGAAAGCCCAAGCCGCCCCAGTTTTTAGGAAGACACAAAAGAGTCCATTTTTTCCAAGCTATCCCTGGACCCCTTGATGAGGCCCAAAGAAACTAATGAATAATAAACGTAAGCTTATGATGAAAAGATTCGGGCATACGAAAGACAGTCATTAGGTACACCGGAATAGATTGAAGTACATGTTTAACCAAAATTCCTCGTCCAGCAAATGTTAAAAATTCACACTTCCAGCCTTGTAACTTATGACTAACTTTACTCAAAATTGAATTAAAAATGTCAGACTTGGTACGCCCCGAGAAACCCAAATTAGCCCCCAAATAGATTCCTGGTTTGGAAACAACTTTAACACCAAAAATGGAAACAAGCCATTCTCTAGCCGGAGGTGAAAAATTGGGGCTAAGATAAAGCTCCGATTTGTGAAAGTTGATTCGCAGCCCGGAATAGTGACAAAAAGCATTTTAAAACCAATGAAAACACCAAATTTCATCTGGCTTATATTAGAGGAAAATAAAACAATCATCAGCGAAAAGCAGATGCGAAAGGGGGGGCGACTGCCGACTGATAGCAATACCTCAACAAAGGTTAAGCGATGCCAAATGTGCAAAACCTTCTGAAAACACTTACATGACCAATAAAAACAAATACGGCGAAAGGGGATCGCCTTGCCTCAAACTCGCAGAAGGTGCAAAAAATTCCGACGGAGTGCCATTAATCAAGACAGCAAATTGGACAGTAGATACACATTGAGAAATCAATTGAATCCACTTAACGGAGAACCCTATTTTAGCCATAACCGCCTCAAGAAAAGCCCAATTCACTCGATCGTAAGCTTTATTCATGTCCAGCTTCAACCCAAACGCCAACAAACTACCTGGATTTTTTAGCTTCTTTATATATTCAATAACTTCATGGGCTAATAAAATATTGTCAGATATAAGCCGACCCTTCAAGAAAGCACATTGATTATCGGCAAGTAAGTCGGGCAGCACCATACTAAACCGGTTAGCAAGAACTTTAGCACTGATTTTATAAAGCATATTGCATAAACTAATGGGTCTATAGTCATGTACAGTGAGTAGGCTCTTTGTCTTAGGGATAAGGCAAATGAAAGTTTTATTAAGCGGTGTAAATAAATATCCCGTGGTAAGAAACCCCAACACAGCCTGAGAAACCGACGATCCCACAATCGACCAATATTTTTGATAAAATCCAGCTATAAACCCATTCGGTCCCGGGGCCTTGAACTTGCCCAATTGAAAAACAGCTTTTCGAATTTCCTCAGTAGAAAAAGGTTGTTCCAAGAAAGAAGAATGATGAAGATGCAAATGAGTATTGAAGACACTAAGTAAATTAAAGCGAGAGGGAAAGGGACCTAAGTCAAGGTGAGAGTCCGTTGATGATGAAAAAAGTTGCATAAAATGCACCACAAAAGCCCTTTGGATATCCTGCGACTGAGTGAGAACATGGCCATCATGGTCCTGAATAAGAGCAATACGGTTCCTACACCGTCTCCAAGACACCTTACGGTGAAAAAATTTGGTATTACGATCCCCCAAAGACAGCCAATGTTGTTTAGATCGCTGAGCCCAATATAGTTCCCACTGCTACAATAGAATATCAAGTTGAAGCCGCAACTCCTGTTCTGTAGAACCTAAACCCGGATGTTGTAACGACCCCTGGACCTACCGTAAACGAGCATGAAGGTCATCAATTTGCCCTTGGAGACTCCTAAAGGACAAAGTATTCCAGTTCTTCAAATGTCGGAAAACAATGGAGTGCCGTTGAACACATGAAGCAACATCGGGAATGGGCCGCTGCCAAACTTTTTGGATAATGTCATGAGTGGATGGATCTGTCAACCAAGTAGCCTCAAATCTGCCCCATTTCTGCCCAATGGGTATTGTATGACTAGTGTCAAGAATTATCGGACTATGATCGAACCGGTGAATAGGCAACGTTACTAGAGAAAATTATGAGAAAGTAGCTGTCCAACTAGATGAAGCCAGCACCCGATCCAAGTGCTCGTAAACCACTTCAATCGCCTTTCGATTGTTACACCAAGTATACCACACCCCTTGAGAAGGAAGGTCCACCAACCGGGTGCAAAAAATTAAATCATTAAAAGCCGATGCTCCAGGAATGACACGTCTCTATGAACTAAGTTTTTCAGCCCAACCCCGTACTTGATTAAGGTCCCCCATTATAATGAAAGGCTTGTGAAAGTGCTGAAATTTAGCTTCTATACTACTCCAGACTTGACCCCGAGCGAGAGTACAAGGAGAGCCATACATAAATATAATGAACCAGCTGCCCTTCACAGCGTCATGAACCTGCAAAATGATGAAGTGCGCATTCTATTCACAGACCTCAATTGAAGTAGTAGCAATCCAACCAACCCATAAACCACCAGCTTTACCATTGCAATCCACCCCACTATGATGCTTGAAACCCAAAGAGATACCAAGTCGAATGATCTGCGTAACCGAGCGTTTCGTCTCCATGAAAAAACAAATGTTTGGCTTATGCTTATGGATCAAATTTCAAGCTACTTGAACTATCAGGGGATGACCCAGACCCCTACAGTTCCAGCTGAGGAGTTTCATGGCGAGCAAGGAGGTTGTTGTGGAACAACCTCCTGCAAAACCCGTCGAGACAACCCAATACTAGGATCCAAAACCAAGGCCATAAACTTGCTAGTTTGATGATGAACCTGAGCTAAATCCGATGGAGAACCTACCTGTGGTGCTTCGGAGCAGAGACCACGGCCTTCTGGTGAACTCATTCCAGAATCATAACCCGACTCTGAGGTAATGGCAGGCTGCACCAGGAGACCCGTGGTCTGAGAACCTCCCCTCTGATGGTCACTAGAAAGACGTAACAACTAACCCCGACGACGCCGCGAAAAAGAACCCAGAGATGAGGCCGTAGTAGCAAGGTGTTGGTGCAACCGAAGACGTCGCTTCCGACGGCGACGTCGGAATGAAGACCGTGCCAACTCATCCCGTGGTGGCCATGGAACTGCAAGAACATGGACATGCAACATTGAAGTGAGAGAATGCCGGGCTTTCTTCCGGCGACGGACATGCTTGTGCAAAAGAGAACCCAAACTGTGAGGAGGACATACAAAATCGGAGTTGACACCCGATGTATGCATGAATAACTCAGTCTTACATTCTAAGAGGGAGCTCCTGTTTTGATAAAGGACAAACATGGGCTCGGTATCATATAACAAATCAAAACCAGCGTCCATTTCTCTGAGCCGTTTCCTAATTGAAGGCCCATTTAAAAGAGATACATTGGGTAAAGGACGGGAAATTTCAGCAACTACAGAAGAAAGCTGGGGTCCATGGGCCATCATTGAACTAGATTGGCCCACTTCAAAAGTGACCAAGCCCGAATTAGTCCCGTAACTTGGGCTACCTCGGACAAAGGCCCGAGTAGTAATTGGGGCCTCATCCATAGGTAAGTTTAACCGTGGAATAGGCCCCTGAAGTTGAATAGCACGTAGAACGTCCTCAGTAGAAGAGTGTAAAGGGCCTTGATCAGAAGCATTTATGGAGCCAGAGTAAATTTGCTGGTCTTGACGTGGCGGAACTGTCAACTCGCCGACTCGCTCAGTCACTAGCTGCCCGGGTCTGATTCCAATTGAAGAGAGTTGACCCTCCCATTGATGCCACATAACTTCCAACTCACTTACCGAATCCACCGGAGCTTGACCCAAACCCGAAAGTACATCGGAAGCATCTAAACGGTTCTCCGGTGAGATGGCAGGTGAAATAACACCATCCCGTCTAACAACTGGCATTGGTGACGCGCTCCCCTCGGGCGTCCCTTGTTGTAATCTGGTATCCTAGTCCCATGCCCACATATCAGCAAAGTCGTCATCCAGATTGGTGTCATGACCATGGGGTGGTGAAACCACTTCTTCAGGGATCTCCATATGAGAATGGGTGGGATGTTGAAAAATTCGAGTAGTACGATGTTCCGACCTGTGGGCATTAGCTCGAATAACAGCAGAGTACATGGGATGCGACTCTTGAGTCATCGCTGGAGAATGGAGACGCCGACCCATTTCCTGAAGATTATTATCAAGCTGCCGTTGAGCCTCGTCAAAGGATAGAGCACAAGCAGTGACCGTGTGGCCGATGCGACCACAATTGCGACAAATCTTACAAACTCGCTCATAACGACAACTAATCCAATGTTGTTGACCGTTACAGAACTTGAGAAAGAAACCACTGATCAATGGTTTAACCAAGGAGACCCAGCAAGAAACGAATATTGCAAGGCATAAGCAAATCAGTATCAACTTTAACCACCTCTCCAACAACACGTCCTAATCGAAACCCAGCTTCTTCAGTAAAACATTCCAACAGTAGACCATACAGCTGCACCCATACCAGCATTTTATCAAAAATCAACCGATCAAGGACCAATTCCGGCTTCCAATAATCAACAACAAGAAGTGCCCCTTGGATAGCATAAGGACCATTGTCAACAATACGATGCATATCCCCTACTCACTCAAACAGAAAGACAAAGAAATTCTTACTACGCCCGTAAACGTGCGCAGCTCCTTCCAGATGCCATAAATCATTTACATGCATTTGCATAAGATAGGACCCAAAGCGACGAACATCTGCAACGTAGCCAATCAAGCATCGTTCCAGTTCATAGTGTTCTAGCTGCCACGTTGAGTCGTCCAATTCCATAGTTAGACCGCTCCGAGAATGATGAAGCGAAGGAGGATGAAACACCTGGTTGGATCGAAGACTTCGCATTTCCTTAGAATATTCACTTCCAACTTCAGTTCCACTACTATCAGTCCAACCTCCCTCACGTAGGTAAACAGTAGCCATCAGCTACCACGTCTTGGATGACCTCACTCTCTTGGGGGACCACTTGAACTACCACAGCTGGAGCACCCACTGTAGAGTACCCAAAAGAAACAAAAGAGAGATTGACCAAAGGGCCTACCTCCGTTGACACCGCGAACTTTGACAAAAACCACTAAATAGAGTCGAAGGCAGAAAGAGAAAAGGTGGCAAGACAAAACAAAGAAAAAGTGGCGAGACCGATCCACTAAAAACAAACAGAGAAATTAAGAATAAAGGAACAAGGGACACCTTAAACAACGGCTAAAACTCAATCGGGAAACAAACAGTACCTCGGCAGGAGGAAAACTGAGCTCTCTAGAGAGAGAATTTTTTCTTTGGTTCCATTTCTATTCTAACCATTGCTCAGATTAGGCATACGATTTGTAACTTCTAATTTAGGTGCAAAATCCTTCAAAACACATTATGACACAATCAGCTTGTGAGGGCTGAAAAGGTAATTTTCTACCAAAAGCAAAATTTCGCTTGCATCAATTTAATTTGGATTTGAAAGTTTGGTGGAGCCATTTTGGGTTGCCTTCCGTTATGTGAACCATTTATTTTTTAAAATTTGTTAAGTAAAATATTTATATAAAAAATTAAAATAATTAAATATTAGTAGGTATGTGTTTAAATTATATTTGTACTATCAAAAATGAATATTCTCTCCATCCTAAAATATTAGTCTCTTATTTTATTTTTTATTATCTCAAAATATTAGTCACTTTTAAAAAATTAAGGAATAAAATAATATGAATTTATTATTTTGCCTTTCTTTTAAATTCATTAATAACACAAAAGTACAATTATGACAATTAATATTCCTAAAAAAATATACTATCAAAGGGTAATTTTGAAAAATTAATCAGTATATTTCGTTTCTATTTTTTAAAAATTGAGTTTTTTATTTTTCGTGTTTTTTTTTTTTTGTTTTTAGTGAATATTTTTTAAATTTCAAACTTTTTTTACTTTTTTAAATGCACCTTATTTAGATGTATCTAAAAAATAAAATATTTGTGAAAAAATATTTTAAAAATTAATAAATATAAAAAAATATGAAAAATATACTGAATTTTTATTTTTATTTATTTTTTTATTTTTTGTATTTAGTGAATTTTTTAAATATTTTTTTATAAAAATTATACTTTTTAAGTGTATTTATGTTAGGTAATTTTAAAAATTTAAAAAAATTGCTTAAAATATTAAAAAAATTCAGTAAAAATAAAAAATAAGAAAAATAAGAAAGTAGAATTTTCTGAAAATTATTTTTAAAAATTGGAAACAAATATAGTGAATATTTTTAAAATGTAATAATTGCATTATCAAAAAAAGTTAGATTCCCCAAAATATAATAATTGTACTATCAAAATTGGGATGGAGGGAGTAGTTATTTTTGAAATTATAATTGTTATCTATTTTTTAAAACAAATATAATTCAACATACGTTGATATTTGATTATTTTAATTTTTTGTATTAATATTCTACTTAATGAGTCTTAAAAATTGAATAATTTGAATCACCGATGTCGGCCCCGAAATGGACCCACCAAGCTCAAACACTTTCTCAAGTTAGATGGACAACTTGAGACAATCCAATCCTATCTAATTAACTAACTTATTGCATTTAAATAAATAAATAAATAAATAAATTACAACTTGAGATAATCCAATCCCACTGTATAAAATAAATAAATAAATTATAAATACATCTTTTCAGATTTATCAAAAATATGAATTCCTCCCATTATTTTGAAATTTATAAATACTCCCCTTTCTGCAATTAACCTAACAAAAAATAAAATTATCATATTATCCTGATTTTTATCTATGCACCACTAATTCCTTTTTTATTTTATATCCTCATTTTCATCTATCCACCACTAATTCTTTTTTATTTTATACCACCACAATATTCTTCAACTCTCTTCGATGACACATTAAGGGGTTGTTTGGGGTGTCTTAAATAAGTGTATTTTTTGTCTTTTTAGACTAAAAAATTGATGTTGAAAATATAGATGTTTGGGTTAACTTTTTAACTTTTTATGAAAAAATGTGTAATAAAAAATTATAAAAATTGATTTGTAGGAAAAAAATTCGAATTAGAAATTGTGCAGTCATAATTGTTGATTTTGGATGAATAGTGTTAACTTTTTAACTTTTTAAGTAATTTTTTGACTTTTTAACTTTTTTATAAATTTCTAAACTTGGCCTAAATGCTGGATAGTGGCTGCTGATCGAGAGTTGAAAAATGTGGTGCAATGGTTAGGTAACGTATTGTCACCAGTGAAGGCCTAAAAAATGGGATGTAATTTTTCAATGTGAGAAAAAAATTTAATAAATTTTAGAGGGTGCACCCTAAAAATAAATGCGGAAGTTTCATTTCAATGTAATTTTAAAACAATATATTTGCATATTAATAATAAATTTTAAGAAAAGTTACTAATAAATCTCATACACAAAATTCAAAACTCATCTAATTTCAAAATAAAGTACTTTTACCAAATTAATCCTACATATTTTTAATTGTTATTAAAAAATCCTATCTTAAAAAAAAAACATTAAAGACGGTGTTACATCTTATCACCGCTAGACTTTCGTCAAACAGTCATGGGAGACTCGCCAGAATATTCAACATCACCAGGAAGTCGCCGAAACATGACCAGAATTTTGCTGGAATATTGCCAGAATATTGCCGAAATGTTATGAACGTTTCCGAAAGTTCCCGAAATATCTAGAATATTTGCTAAACGTCAAGAATATCACCGAAGACTCACCGAAATGTCCAAAATATTATCCCAAAAAATGATAAACTGAAAAATTAAAGTATAAATGTTCATAAACTAAAAGAAGACGAAAAAAAAAAAAAAAACTAAGAATAACAAACAACAACAATTGGAAAAAACATATATTATTTTCAATTTTTGTAGGATTTAAGCAAATAATCTCTAATATTGATCAAACTGAAAAATAAACTTTGAAACTATAAAATATTGCAGTTTCAAAATATGATTATATTAAGCATTTATCCTTATCAATTAAACTGAAAAACATGTTATGAAACTGTAAAATTTTACAGTTTTAAAGAAAGTTATGAAACTGTAAAATTTTACAGTTCTAAATAATGATTTATTTCAACACCAAAAAAACTGAAACTATAAAATTTTACAATTTTTACCGCTTGTAACTAAAACTCGAAAACAACTTGTTCAATGCTTGAAAATTTTCTCCATTATAATAGGAAAATAAAAGTATGTAGTAAGAAAAAGTTTTAAAAAAAAAAAAAAGTGAGAAATCGAAGGAAAAGACAAATATAGAAAGATACTTGTACTCTAACAACTATTTTTTAGTTTAGATCTAGCCGGATCTAACATAGATCTACTCAGATTTCATGTAGATCTACTCATCTTCTTCGTCGAAAACTTATCTCTTTCGCTGTCAGTGAGCGCGAAGTAAAGAGTTGGTACTCGGTGGTTGCCGTTGAACCACAATCAATGGTGGTCGCCGATGATTATAGAGTAGAAAGAGAAAGAAAAAAAGGAAGATGTAGTCATGGTCATCGCCGATATCAGAATACGAAAGATAAAGATAAGAAGCAAGATGTAGGGAAAGAGGAGAAGATAAATGAGCATAAAACTTTTAGGTCTATCTAAATGCTTTTGGGATTAAATATAATGTACACTTTTCAAAAAGGACTTATGAGTAATTTGTCCTAAATTTTATAAGGATTTTGGGTTTGGTAATCCCATTTTGGGACCAATTTCAATGATCCGAACGATTCACTGTTTAGAGCTCACTGAGTAGAATATTCATGAAAAAAAAATCAAAATAATCAGATATCAGTATCTGTGGTGAAAGGGGTTTGGGAATGCTCTCTGATCTAGATAGACCTTCCTAATCCTTGAAATGATACCTAAAAGAGGAACAAACGCTCTGGACAAGGGTGCCGGAATTACTCCTCCGGTGAGCTAGTTAGTTCTTTTAGTCTTTGTGTTTTCTTTTCCTATAAGTTATTTGTTATTTTTCACATACCTGTCCCTGATTGAGGCTCCTCCTTTTATATTGCTTGCGAGCCCGTGGTTAGACCCACATCAGGCCTATTGTTTGGCTTCCAGTCGACTCTTTTCATGGCCGATTTGTATAAGTTGCTACGTGGGATTCTGGATTGGGCCGAGTTTTATTCGGCCCCACTCTAATGGGCCTCACCTTGATGAAATTTGGCCCCCACAATTGCCTGAACATCCGATTAGTCCCATCCAATTGGCGTGTTCAGTTCGTTCAGACGTTTCACTCGACTCGTAGATAGAACAGTTATTGGAAACAAAAATACAACGCTGGCGTTTCATTCAATATTGAATCGTCAGAAGAATAAACGCGCAATCAGAAATCATTACAACTTCCCGCCCCCTCGTACTTTTCATTCATTTAATGCAATTTGAAGACACGCTGTCTCTTCGAGTTTTTTGAATTCGAAAGGCTCTTGGGTTGTTTTTAGTATTCCTCACTTTTCTTCCAAGACCTCTACGATTTTCTCTTGCTCCCCACCATTCTTGTTTCTTCGACCTGTTAATTCTTCTCTTCTTTGTATTGCTGCCTCATTCCAGCTCCCATTTTGTTTTTGTTTGCTTTTGGTCAGTATATTTTTTACTCTGTTTCAAAAGGCGAAACACTTGAAAGCTCTCCTTTCTAAGGATCGCATCATCGTTTTTCGTTGCTATTTCTCTATCCTAGACGACGTCCATCTGTCCCTTGTGGCAGACAGCGTGGTTGACATGAAGAGGACTGATACAAGCACGATCATCTTTTCTCTTCTGTCAATCGCCAAGAGCGGAGTCCATTTCCCTCTTCATCCTTTTTTGAGGGTCATTCTGCACTATTGGGGTTTAATCCCTTCTCAATCAAGCATAAACTTTTACTGAATTATAATGGACATAGTATAATTGAATTGCCGACTTAGACTTAACCTAGGAACCCCTATTATTCAGCACTACTATGTCTTGGCGAAATCATCCGGTCGGCAGAGACGTTATTTTCTTAGAGCCAAGGTCATAGACCACCAGTTGGTGACTATGCTTGCTAGTTTTGGCAAGCGAGTTGACGATGTTATGGTCATTGTCCGTGGCAACTAAGAATTCGGCGACAGCGATGGCGAAGATCGCCTGGACTTTGTGCCTAGACAGAAAGGCAAGCCACGTGGCCGTATAGACCCATTCTTTATTTCTCTCTGTATATTTACTCGACTCTGATTTTGTATACTTAGCTTTTTCTTCCGCATGCAGGCAACGATCTAAAAAGAGCCCTTACTTCAGCTGACGAAGCTGTGCTTACACAAGTTAAAGCTGCACTTGAATACTTCGGTCGTCCAAACCTTGAAAAACAAGGGCACACTGCCCACGTGCTATTGAGATACAACCTAATGTATTCAACTTTTTCGGTCACTGACCGCATCCCAATCCTAAGAGGTGAACGGCATCTCACGACACTAATTTTCCCAAGCTTCAAGAGCCTAAGGGACATTAGTCTCAAGGGTTCAGCCTCAGACCAAGGTGGTGAAGTCGGCGATCAAATTGCCGAGCAGCCGAGCCAATCTAACTTGGACGAGTCTGAAGATCATTTGGAGGAGGAATTTGATAGAGCACTCAATTTGGCCTTTGAAGAAGTCGGCTTCGACCCACCCTCCACTTCAAGCTGAATAAATCTGCCTCCCCTAGAGGATGACATTTTCACCAACCTGGGAGACTTATCCAAATCAGACCCTGAGAACATGGCTAAAGAATCACTTGCACAACTTGCAAGGAAAAGAAATGCCGAAAGGCTGGCAGCTAGAAAGAGGGCCGAAAGCATTGCAACTCAAGAACCCTTGCGCGCCAGCTCCCGTTGAGGAAACTAAGCAAGAGATTGTTATGGCTGACTTAGTCCTTGAACAACGATTGGAAGGTGTTAAGCGAAGGGAGGGGGTTGAACAAAGGAGGAAAAAATGCCTTGCCGAGGTAAAAGTCAAGTCATCTGAAGAACCCAACAATAAACAGCCTAGAGTGGAGGAGATTTTCCAAGACTTGGTCGCGCCGTTTATCGTTCAACCCAGAATGAAGCATGTGCCTGTTGCTACCGACGCGTCGGCCGTTAAAGACCTTGCCATGGCCCTAAATATGGCTTTGGCAATTTCACTACCAATGGACAAGACTGCGTTCTATGCAGAACCGAACGTGGTTTCAATTGCATTGGCAGCCTAATCGGCTATATTGGTACGTGATACGTGTAAGTGTACTTTTATACGCCGAATACTTAGCAGGGAAAATCGTAGAAATCGGTCATCACCTTTATGACACTATGGATCAAATTAGCATACTCAAAGCCGAGATTGAGATGGAAAAAGGAAAGGCTAAAGAGGCGTTAGCCGAATTGGTAGTGGCGTTGGTGAGGGCCAATGCTGAGTGGCAAAAGGCGATAAAGGACTGCACGAGTCGATCTTTGAAGCCTGAAAATATCTGAGACCGATCAGATTAAATCTAGCGGTGAGGAAAAAACGCAAGCGGTAATGACTGAAGTTGGCTAATGAGGTGATCAGTCAGTTGAAGGCCGAGTTGGCGAAGGTGAAAAAGGCAAAAGATCTCACCGGGTCAGCGGCATCCAAGGTGTTCGACGCCAAAGAACAGGCGGCCATTGAGAAGTATGCGGATGAGGCCTTAAAATTTGAGAATCGCGGCTTCAAGCACGGCTGGCTCAAAGCTCTGATGGCCGCCAAGGTGACATTGGATCAGCTGATTCCCTGTGAGCAGTTAGAGGTTGAGCCGCTAGAGTCTGATACTGAAGAACTATAAAGTCATAGACGAATCGATATAAAGTGGTTCTTAGTTTGCCTAATGTTAGTTTTTCCTTTTTAGTTTTAAAGTTTTGCTTATGTTGTTTAGAGGTCGCGTTAGGGTCGTTTGCATATATAAAGTGACGTCTAAAAATGGCCTTATGTTATGTGAATCAATAAGGAATATTTTTTGTTGTTTTTTGTTTTTTTGTTTTGACTAAACAGGCCCCAAAAATTGAAAAGCTCACGGTAGTGGCCAAGTGGGGCAGTGTACATAATTCGGCGCTAACATCAGCAGCCGAATAAATTCATTTATCTGCCCTTACCCTAGTTAGGCACATCATACCAAAGCCGATTAACACATACTAGCCACAAGTGTTTTGACTACGCAGGCCCCAAAAATTGAAAAGCTCACAGTAGTGGCCAAGTGGGGCAGTGTACATAATTCGGCGCTAACATCAGCGGCCGAATAGATTCATTTATTTGCCCTTGCCTCAATTGGACACATCGTGCCAGAGCTGATGAACACATACTGCCCAAAAAGTGGCAAGCTCACGTTAGTGGCCAAGTGGGCAGTGTTCGTAGTTCGACGTTAACATCAAAGGCCGAATAGATTCATTTATCTGCCCTTGCCCTAGTTGCACACATCGTGCTAGAGCTAATTAACACATATTGCCCAAAAAGTGGTAAGCTTACGTTAGTGGCCAAGTGGGGCAGTGTTCGTAATTCAGCGTTACATCAAAGGCCAAATAGATTCATTTATCTGTGTTAACATCAAAAGCCGAATAGATTCTTTTATCTATCATTGCCCCAGTTGGACACATCGTGCCAGAGCTAATTAACACATATTGCCTAAAAAGTGGTAAGCTCACGTTGGAGGCCAAGTGGGGCAGTGTTCGTAATTTGGCATTAACATCAAAGGCCGAATAGATTCATTTATCTGCGTTAACATCAAAGGCCAAATAGATTCATTTATCTGCCCTTGCCCCAGTTAGACACATATTGCCCTTGCCTCAATACAGTAGCGGCTGTGAGGCACATCAAAAATGTTGCATTAGTAATTAATGAACAAGGTATGCAATACTTATGAGGCTTCGAGCGTCATTAAATAGATTTAGCACAAACAACAAAAGGAGAAGTCAATGATTAGAGAGTGAGCAGCGAAGATAGTGCCAACGGTGGTCGTACTATGTCATTATGAGAAATCATATGTCTAGGAGGCTATTTTTCAACAATAAAGGAGAAGGAAGGAGCTTAGCAAAGCTAGACACGGAAATGCATTGCGCATCTGGTAGCAAATTTCAGAGAACGAGCAACGTCACAGCAGAGGTGCGAGAGAGACGTCGGTCACCCAGACGTTGAAGTAGGTCCTCCAGAAGAGGTAAAGTAGAGAAATCCCCCAGAGATAGGTTACAACAACGGGAGAGCACGAAGGCGGAGAGTGGGCAGGCCACTATGCGAAATGAGCCAAGTAAACCACCTCGCCCCATGAGTTTTTCAATTTTTATTGGGAACAGGCCCATGACTGAAGCAAACTCGATCATCCGCGATCCGAACGTGGCGGTGGAGTTTACTCGGCAAATGTTCCCACCGGAAGTGCAGCAATCGCTTGTCGGCAGAGGTGATTATGAAGTCTTCAGGAAAAGTACCCATAGGGCAATCAGAGGACTTTACAGCTCGTATAAGATAGGCATGCGCCTTCAAGCAACGCAAAGAGAAATCGAGTAGAATGATGGATGCATTCAGAATTTAGAGTGTCGTGTAGAAAAGACCGAAGAGGAGCTGCAAAGAGTGAAGGCTGCAGAGACTTAGTCGGCTGGCACGATGAATCTGGCTATGGTTGAAAAAGTGAATCAACGCCTAATAGATTACGCCATAGCCGATTGTGAGACGGCCAGTGTTTTTGCAAGGGAAACGATACGAACACGGACCTACAAGAAGGGTTTCTTTGATGGTCGAAAAATCAGCATCAAAAAGGCCAAGGAGAAGTTGGCCGACGACGTTTGCCACTATGAAAACTGTGGCTTCAAGCACCGATGGATCAAGGCCCTGCAAACAGCCAGTGTTAACTTAGCGTCGCCGCTGTATAATGATTACAAGGTTCCGTTCAAAGCCTATGATGCCAAGAAGACGGATGATAAGGAAGAAACGAACAAGGCCTGAACATAAATTTGTACAAATGTAGTCCAGTTAAAATGCTATAAAAGATACCGCCGTATTATTTGTTACAAATATTGTATTTTTGCAACCGACTTTCGTTTTGTTTTAAAGACCAATATCTATGTGACTAATGAAACTGTTATGGTATGGCTAATTTTAATATTGTCAATTCTAGAATTTGGAACCTGGAATCTATAATAATAGTCATTCGCGAAACACGTTAGATGCTCCGAATTTGGAGTCTTTATTCGGCCATTTGTGTCGAATGCAAGGGGCATTCCGAATTCGAAATTTGTATAATTGTTAATCACACGCTTAAGCACGAAGGGCACTCTAAATGTGGAGGCTTTGTCTATTGGCCAAACTTGATGCACATAGGGCGCTCCAAATTCGGAGACTTTATTGGCCAAACGTGAACATGCATGTAAGGTGCTCCGAATTCGGAGGCTTATTCAGCCAATCATGCCATGCACGAAGGGCGCTCTAAATTCGAAGACTTTATTGGCCAAATGTGATCATGCACATAGAGCGCTCCGAATTCGGAGACTTTATTAACCAAACGTGATCATGTACGCAGGGCGCTCCGAATTTTGAGACTTACTCGGCCAATCATGCCATGCACGAAGGATGCTCCAAATTCAAAGACTTTATTGGCCAAACGTGATCATATACGTAGGGCACTCCGAATTCTGAGACTTTATTGGCCAAACATGATCATGCACGTAGGGCGTTCAGGCTTATTCGACCAATCGTGCCATGCACGAAGGGCACTCCAAATTCGGAGACTTTATTAGCCAAACGTGATCATGCACGTAAGGCGCTCCAAATTCGGAGACTTGGTTGGCCAAACGTGATCATACACGTAGGGCGCTCCGAATTCAGAGACTTATTCGGCCAATCGTGCCATACATGAAGGGTACTCCAAATTTAGAGACCTCATCAATTGGTCATTTTAAAAGAGAAGGCAATGAGAAGTGTACTGTATTACTGAGTAACTACATAGATGCGTACACGCTTGCATAGCAACAAAAACAAAAACGAACTAGCATCTTGTACAAGTTGGTTTAATGATAAAATTTACACAAGTGGGTCGAATTCTATAGTCACTGTAATCTTTTGCCAACCGTGTCTGAAAGGCGATATGCTCTTGTGCCGGCAATCGAATCAACCTAGTAAGGGCCATCCCAGTTGGAGACTAGTTTTCCGTCTGTCAGGTTTTTAGTAGCAGGAAGCACTTTCTTGAGGACCAATTCTCCAGGAGCATAGCGGCGTAGCTGCATGCGTTGGTTATACGATTTAGCAAACTGTTATTAATATCGCGTAATATGCGCAAGAGCTCGATCTCGGCGTTCCTCAATCAAATTCAGATCCAAGGCCAATATCATGTCTTTACGACCTGTGTCAAAAGCCTGTGACTTAAGAGTGGGCAACCGATTTCAAGAGGGATGATAGCCTCTGTCCCGAAGCATAAAACGAACAGCGTTTCTCCAGTAAATCGCCGAGGATAGCTCTTCAACCCACTTGCCCTTGGCCTTCTCCAATCGCTTCTTGATTCCATCCGGGATCACTTTATTAGAGGCCTCGGCTTGTCCGTTGCTTTGTGGGTACGCCGGTGAGGAAAAATAGGGCCAGATACCATATGTGTTACATAGTTCCTAATAGACACCACAATCGAATTGGGTGCCATTGTCAGATACAAGTGCTCTAGGTATGCCAAATCGGGTTATAATACTTTTCCACATAAAGCGTTTAACATCGACATCTTGGATATGTGCCAACGATTCTGTTTCAACCCATTTCGTGAAATAGTCTGTTGCAATGATCAAGAACCGTTTGTTTCCCGGACCTCATGGTAGTGGTCTGACGATGTCAAGGCCCTATTGAGCAAACAACCAAGGACTAGTAACAGAACTTAATTCTTTGGCGGACAGATGAGTTAATAGGGGAAACTTTTAGCATTGCTCACACTTCTTTACGTAGTTCTCGGCATAAGAACACATGGTTGACCAATAATATCCCTGCGTTACAGATCAATAGGCCAATGAGCGCCTTTCAAAATGGGCACCGCAACTACCTTCGTGTATTTCATTCTAGAAATCCTCAACTCTGTCTGGGTGAACACATTCCAAATATGACCTTGAGAGAGATTTTTTGTAAAGCTTTCCCTAGGGATCCAGGTAATATCGAAGGGCTTTATTCCACAATTTACGGGCTTCTTTCTTATCTGTTGGCAACTGTTCTAAAGAGAGAAATGCAGTTATGAGATCCATCCAACTCGGTCCTGAATCAATGGTGTTGACCTAAACAGGTTCCGGGGAACTGATACTCGGCTTTGGGATGAATCCTACTTCGATAGTTCATTTGATTTTCGAGTTAATGGCTAAAGCCAAACAAGCAAGAGCATCCGCATGTGTGTTCTAATCTCGAGTTATCTGATTTAACTCGGGGTGGTCGAACTTCGTAAGCAAAACATTCTCCGTTTTCATATAGGCTGTCATTCGGTCATTCTTAGCCGCATATTTCCTTTTCAACTGGTTGATGACTAATTTTGAGTCACAGAAAACCTATAATTGTCTGGCACCTAGGTGATGGGCATTGCGAAGGCTAGTTAGGAATACTTCATATTCGGTCTTATTGTTTGATGCATCAAAGCCCAGTTTGACTGCCTACTCAATTATTGCCTCTTTGGGGGTCACGATTACGACGCTTACCCCGCTGCCACATTGGTTAGATAATCCATCACAATACATCTACCAAATGTCTCCAACATACATTCTCCAATCTAGTTAAGGTTAAGGGGCGAGTTAGTCAGACTTGAAGTCAGTATGGCATCCTATAAACTCGACTATGAAGTCAGCCACCAACTGTCCCTTGATAGTTGTCCTGGACAAAAATTAGAGGTTATACTAGCCAAGTTCTAATGCCCATTTAGAGATTCGCCCGATGCTTCCTTGCTACGGAGTGCTACTCGAAGAGGATAGTCCGTTAGTTCCCTATAGTATGAGCCTAAAAGTAGTGCATCAACTTTCTGGAAGCCACCACAAAAGCCAGGATAAGCTTCTCCAGTGATAGGTATTGTGTCTCGCCATTGACCATTACCTTGCTTACATAATAGATTGGTCGTTGCTCTCCAAGTTCCTCCTTTAATAACACGGCGCTGACTGCCCGATTGGATACTGCCAGATACAACATGAGCGGATTGCCTAGTAATGGGGTCAACAAGAGTGGCACTAAACAGAGATATGTTTTCAATCTGTCTAGCGAGGCCTAACACTCGGGAGTCCATTGAAATGCTTTGCCCTGCCGAAGCATGTGAAAAAATGGTCGACAGCGATCCAAAGAATAGCTGATGAACCTATTAAGGGCGGTGGCCATTCCCATCAATTTCTGAACTTCTTAGGCCGACTGAGACGAACCTAGTTCTATAATAACCATGATTTGCCTCGGGTTGGCCTCTATTTCGCAATGGTTCACAATATAGCCGAGAAATTTTTCAGATCCAACGCCGAATACACACTTCGAGGCATTGAGTTTCATTTTGTACTTTCGGAGGATGTCGAAAGTCATGGCTAAGTCGGCTAGATGAGAATGTTTTTCTTTGGATTTCACCACCATATCATCAATGAATACTTCCATGGTTCGACCGAGTTGTTCTTTAAATATAGTGGTGACCAGCCTCTGGTAAGTTGCCCCGCATTCTTCAGTCCAAACGGTATGACCTTGTAATAATAGGTTCCCCGTGGGGTACGGAATGCAGTCTTTTCCTGGTCCTTCGGATGCATGGCAATTTGGTGGTAACCCCTGTAAGCATCCAAGAAACTCATGCATTGATGGTGCACAGTTGCATCCACGAGTTGGTCGATTTGGGGAAGAGGAAAGCAATCCTTGTAGCAGGTCCTGTTCAAGTTCATGAAGTCCACACAAACACATTAGGATCCATTTTTCTTCTTTACAACCACGGTATTGGACAGCCATGTAAGGTAAGTTACTTCATGGATTGCCCCAGTTTTCACCAGCTTATCGATTTCGTCGACAACAGCCAAAGTATGCTCCGCAGTCGATCATTGACTTTTCTGTATGACTAGTTTAACTTTTGGGTTAACATTTAAACGGTATTGGGCCATATCTTCTAGATGTTGTTCATTTGGTTTCGCTTGATCCATGATTATCTATATGGTTTCCTGCATCAAGGTAGAATGGAAGGTTTGAGCCACTGGGTCAAAGTTCAGGGCCCTTCGTGCAAGGATATTCTCTGGACCAAACATAGTTATTGGTGTAACATCATCTCTTGGTGTACCATCGTTAGCAACGAGCGAATGATCATATGTTACGTCTGCCATAAATGTGCTTGAGTTTTTCCACATATGGCACCAATTGTGGTGAAAAGGGTTTGGGAATACTCTATGATCCAAACAGACTTTCCTGATCCTTGAAATAAAACCTGAAAGAGGAACAAACGCTCCGAACGAGGGTGCCAAAATTACCCCTCCGGTGAGTTAGTTAGTACCTTTAGTCTTTGTGTTTTCTTTTCCTATAAGTTATATGCTATTTTTCACATACCTATCCCTGATCGATGCTCCTCCTTTTATACTACTTGCGGGGCCATGGTTGGGCCCACATTAGGCCCATTATTTGGCTTCTAGTCGGCTCTTCTCATGGCCGATTTGTATCAGTTGGTATGTGGGATTCTAGATTGGGTCGAGTTCAGCCCCACTCTAATGGGCCTCACCTTGATGAAATTTGGCCCCTACAGTATCTATATGTTGGAATTAAATTTGTATTATAAAAAATAGATAGATGGTTATTCTTAAAATGATATTTATCTTTTATTTTTTTAAAACAAATATGATTTAACCATTGTTCAATCATCTTAATTTTTTACATAAATATTCTACTCAATGAATTTTAAAAAGTGAACGACTCAGATTACCAAAAATTGGTCTTACAATAAGCCTACAAAGCCCAAATACTCTCTCATATTGAGATGACAATTTAAAAGAAATCAAACCCATCTTATAATATTAAAAGTCAACTTTATAAACTTTTTAATGTCTTTGAAATAATTGGGACCAATTTCAGTAATCCGAACAATTCACTTTTTAGAACTCATTGAATAGAATATTCATGAAAAAAATCAAAATGATCGGATATCGATTTTTATATGTTTGAATTAAATTTGTATTATAAAAAATAGATAGATGATTATTCTTAAAATTATATTTATCGTCTTTTTAAAAAAAAAAATATGAATCAACCATATAATTACCAATGTTCAATTATTTTGATTCTTTACATGAATATTCTACTCAATGAATTTTAAAAAGTGAACAGTTTGAATTATTGAAATTAGTGAATATTCTACTCAATGAATTTTAAAAAATGAACAGTTTAAATTATTGAAATTGGTCTCACAATAAGCCTACTAAGCCCAAATACTCTCATGTTGAGATAAAAAAAAAAAAATTTTTTGTTACAGGAAAATCCTTCATACTCTCCCGCAGGTCTACGGTAGTGCCCTTTGCAGAGATCACCAAGGTGTCCTATTAGCCGTTCCAAGCGAGGAGATTATAACCTATGATAACAATTTATATAAAAAATTAAAAAAAAAAAACTCATCTTATAATACTAGTTGTCACTTGTGCGATGCACGGAATTTTACAAAGTGAACATAATAAAATAAAATAAAATAATTATGCTATTTAGTTGTATTTTCTAATATAAATAAAATATTTTTATTTAATTTGTGTATATAAACCTTACTATGTATCATTCAAAATTTTTAATACTTCACAACATCAAAAATTTTAGAAAATTATCATAAATTATGTAAATCATCACATAACATATAGATAGTAAGAGTTAGTTAAGACAACCAAAAGTGGAGTAACAAAAACATACTAAAATTATAAATAATCAAAATGACTAACATGGAAAATTTTAGAAAAATATCATAAATGATGTAAATCATCACATAACAAATAGGTAATAAGAGTTAATTAAGACAACCAAAAGTGGAGTAACAAAAGCATACTAAAATTATAATTAATCAAAATAACTAACATTAAATAAAAGAATGCTATTTTTTTCATTTTTTTTAATCAATAAGAGATATTATATTTAATTATCCCACACAGTATAATGAATTAAATTAAAATAAAATAAATTTTAATTTTAATTTCTATTATATTCAGCTAGTGGTTAAAAAAATTTACATGTTGTTTGGTTTTTTTTTTTTTTTCCTTTTAATTTTATATTGATTCACTAAACATAAATAGGTTTGAAAATGCATTAAAATTGAACTGACAAACATAAAGAATAAAAATATTTAAACTATTCAAAAAAAAAACCTAACATTTTAAATATGAGATCGCTTGCATTTGCTCAAGTTTTGAATCTACATAAAAAGATATTTTAAAAAAAAAAGAAATTTGTGGACTAGGTCTCAAAAGAAATGAGTTCCTGAAAATTAATTTAATCATAAGTTATTTCAACATGACAATCAACAACCAACAACCAACAACCAAATATAATTGATGATTAAATTTAAAACATAAATCCATATCCAAATAAATTTTGATGATCACTTCGCTTCCAATATAATATCTGCACCAAAAATAATTAAACACAAATAGTCAAATAAGTGAAAGAGTCACAAATTAATAGTAGCACTTCAAAAATAGAATGAAATCTCAATTGAATAATACATTATTAGCCAAAAAAGAAATAAATAAAAAAATACAAATTGTAGAAAAAAGAAAAAGAAACAAAAACATAAATAGAATTTACAGAAAAATAAAATAATAATATTCATTTACATAAACTCCCTTTCCCACGAAGGCAAAAACTCATGTAAGTACACATTTCAAATATAAAGTTGATACAATTGAAAAAATAAATAAATAAATAAATTCACTTGTGACTTGAAATTTAATGCAAAATTGTTTAGGCACATTGAAGGAGAGTCGAAAAGGGCTCAATATTGATTGCAACTTTTTTTTTCTTTTCAATCTTATGTTCATGGTTTCTTTTTCGAGCACTTCATTTAAATTTTTAACCCCCAAGGGCCTATGGGATATTATCAATCAATCATCAATTTTTTTTTTTTTTTAAAAAAAAAAAAAATTTATATTATTTTTTTTTTTCAAAAAAAATCTTGATTAACTTTTTTTTTTTTTTTTTTTTTTTCTACATGCCTACATTTATACATATATCAAAATTAATAAAATTCGATTTAAAAAAATCTCTCATAAATATAAATATATATACAATCCGTATATAGTTTTACTGATATCATTTTTTTTCTTCTCTCATACACTATGATTAGTGATAAGATTGTTAAATTATTTTTTTAAAAAATCTTAAAAAACATAATTTATGTATTAAAAAAAATCTAAATATCTATAATTATCTCGTGCATAGCACGGGTGATAGGCTAGTGTTTTTATATTGAAAAGATTATGTTTAGACAAATGACATACTTGGAATTATATCATACTTAAAATTTACATCGATAATTAATTGATAATTTTTAAAGATAAATAAAGTTCAACTTGAAAATAAATTTTGAAAAGATTTAGTTGAAATATAGGAGAATCTACAACAATCAAGTTCAAATAGAAGACAAACTCCAAGAGATGGGGAGTTCTGAAGAAAATAAAAATTTAAGTTCAAATTTAAAGATTAAATAAGATAAACATGAGAAAATATTTTTAATCTTTTAAGATTACTTAAAAAATCTATCATTAAATATACAATAGAATAAAGATGGAAAAAAATTGCATGGAAGTTTTATCAATAGAATAAAGATGAAAAATATATATATCTATATAACAATGGAAGGTTCAATTTGAATTCAAGGCTAAAAATGTATATGTGTCAAAATTTAGACCTTTAGATTGCTTCAATCTAAGGGCTGAAAATGTCTTAAAATGTAAATTGATCCAATGGTTAAAATTTTCTCATCTCAACCTTCAATGGTTGAGATGTCTCTATGTCCAAGAGGCTTTTTGAAAATGTCTTAAAATGTATGTGAGATACATTTTGATCCAATGATCTAAATTGTTTCATTTCAACTTCAATGGTTGAGATGTGTTTATTTCCCTCTCTCTCCATCAATGGTTGATGAGGAAAAGGCTTTATTTCCCTCTTTGAGCATCAACGGCATCAAGATCTAATGGTCAGAAAATCTCTCTCTCTCCTCTCCATCCTGTACTCATCTCCTCTCTCTCTCTCTCATTTCAAATTTTGAACTCTCTCTCTCTCTCTCTCTCTCTACGCATCGGAGCCCATCCCACGGTAATGTCCGATTTGGGTCGATGTTCGAGCTCTTCGTTGAGATGAGCCTCCGTTCGTGATCAATCTCATGGGGTAATCATCATTATTTACTCTTCATTTCTTTTCTTTTTTATTTATATTATTTATTATTTTCAGCTCTGAACTTTGATTTTTTACCCCCTCATTTGTTTGCTTTAATTTGCTTATTTGTATTTAAGAATATAGGAACTTTGTGGGTTTTGCTTTATTTGTTGAGTTGGCTATATGAGGAAAATGGGTTTGTGTTTTAAATTTCAGAATCTAATGAGTTAGATTAGAACAATAAGGGACTTCACTTTAGTGTGCGCTAAATACATGTTTTTTTATTATAAAAAAATATATATATAATTGGTATCCACTTTAGTTTGAATGGATTTGATTTAATCTTTCAAGTTTCAACTTCTTCAGCAGATGACTATCCTCCTATTCAAGATTAGAGGGGATTTTTTTAACATTGCAATCCTATTCAAAATTTTTCTGTTGTGGGTATTTGATGGATGTTCTGTTTTCAGATGTCTGATTTATCTGCATTGGAGACGAGAACAGAATTTGAAGAGAAAAAAAAAACTTATTAATGAACTACAAAGCCGTCTTGCAGAAGCAGAAGTGAAAATTATTGAAGGAGAGAATCTACGGTTTGATTACGGTTGAAGGTCGATTTTTGGGTAGGAATTATTAATATTATTTTGATCCTATTCTTGCCTGAAGCATCACAGGAGGATGTGTTTGTGGAAATCTCACAGCTTGAAGGTCGATTTTCAAGGGGTGTTCTAATAAATGGTCTTGGATGATTTGATTTTCAGGGGGTGTTCTAAGAAGCCCTTAATGTATAAATAGCTATTTCAACCCCTTTGTAAGGTTTTCACATACCATTCCTCATCTTGACTATCTTTTTTCAGGGGGTGTTCTAAGAAGCCCTTAATGTATAAATAGCTATTTCAACCCCTTTGTAAGGTTCTCCAAAATCTTGACTATTTTTTTTTTTTTTTGTAAGGTTTTCTTTGTGTGTATATATATTGATATATTGATAACAGATTTTTTTTGTTTTTTTTGTTTGAAATTGAAGAGTTGATTGCACAGATTTTTCTTTGTTTTTTTTCTTTGATTTTGAATAATTAATAACTGTTGATCTGTTGTCATCAGGACAAAGACATTCTTTCAAGGTGGATGTGAAGTATTGTTCATCAGGTTGATAGTTTCACAGTCTATAACATATTGTATAACAGTATATACCAGGTTTGAGGTGCGTGATTTGGTTTGTGCTTTAAGTTTTAAGAAACATCTTATCATGTGATTTTGTGGCCTATATGGAATTCATATGTTTGAGGTTGCAGTTAAAGGTTATGCTGTTAATGGAAATCACCTATATGCTTCACGGGGGACCAAATATTTTTTAAATTCAAGTTTATCAGTTACATTTGTTGTTGAAATGGATTCATGAGATGGCCTTTATATGTGCTTTCTTTAATTTACTTATGTGATGCTCATTGTGTGTAAATTTCAATATTTTATGTCACCTCACAGATAGTGATCGAATGGATTAAGCGTGTTGCTCGCAAACGTCAGCTTCACAGAAACATATTACTGATGCTTCTGCCACTGTATTAACATATAGATCATATGGGAGTTTAATTTACTTATGTGATGCTCTGTATTACTTTGGACAAATATTGGGTTTGCTCACTATGTATTATTCACTAAAGCTGGCTTCTGTTATTATTTAAGTTCTCTGTGGATTTTCATGGACCCAAAGACAGTAAATCATCTATACCCATCTCTGATTTTATTTATTTATTTTTGAATAAGGGAGAATGGTTCTTTTTTTTATTTTTAATTTTACATTTTGTTTGAATGGCTAAGATTTTTTTATTTTTTATTTTTTGAATATGGGAGAACGGATTTTTTTTTTTTTTTAAATTTATTTGCATTGGCTTTACATGGACTATTCTTTTAGCAATATCACTTGGTTGCGTCATGACTTTCAAAGTTGATAAAAAAAAAAAATTTCTTTGGTTTCTATGTCAGAGAATTTCCTGTTCGATTGGAGAACCCTCATGTTATATCAGTAAATCAGATATGGGCTGGAGTTTGTACTAGGTGGTCCATCTGGTTACTCTTTCAACTCTTCATATCGGAGTCGTGATTCCATAGAATACAAGCTGGAGCTTGGTAATGCTATTGGTACGTAATTATGTCACCTCACAGATAGTGATCGAATGGATTAAGCGTGTTGCTCGCAAACGTCAGCTTCACAGAAACATATTACTGATGCTTCTGCCACTGTATTAACATATAGATCATATGGGAGTTTAATTTACTTATGTGATGCTCTGTATTACTTTGGACAAATATTGGGTTTGCTCACTATGTATTATTCACTAAAGCTGGCTTCTGTTATTATTTAAGTTCTCTGTGGATTTTCATGGACTCAAAGACAGTAAATCATCTATACCCATCTCTGATTTTATTTATTTATTTTTGAATAAGGGAGAATGGTTCTTTTTTTATTTTTAATTTTACATTTTGTTTGAATGGCTAAGATTTTTTTATTTTTTATTTTTTGAATACGGGAGAACGGATTTTTTTTTTTTTAAATTTATTTGCATTGGCTTTACATGGACTATTCTTTTAGCAATATCACTTGGTTGCATCATGACTTTCAAAGTTGATAAAAAAAAAAAAATTTCTTTGGTTTCTATGTCAGAGAATTTCCTGTTCGATTGGAGAACCCACATGTTATATCAGCAAATTAGATATGGGCTGGAGTTTGTACTAGGTGGTCCATCTGGTTACTCTTTCAACTCTTCATATCGGAGTCGTGATTCCATAGAATACAAGATGGAGCTTGGTAATGCTATTGGTACGTAATTAGGAACTGATAATGATGGTTTTAGGTGTTGGGTATCACAAGTACTATCAGTGGGTCAATGATTTGTATACCATGCACAATGATAGTTACAGGGATGATAAATTCTTTGACCCCCCTTGGTTTAGCCAGAATGTGAGCTTTTTTAGATCTGATCCTATTTTCCTGACAGAGGGAAATTTGGGCTTTTCAGTGCACTTGATGAAGATGTCATTAACATTCTTAGCTAGGAAAATTGCAAATGAACCATTGATTAAATTAGTCTTCTATTTGATATTAGTAGCCTCATTGCCATAATAACTACTTCATAAATTATTTGTTCCTTAAATTTGATGTTGTAGTCAATTTTTCTTATTTATTTATTTTTTTCTTCAACACGCATGTCTTTCATGAGTCATTATTTTTGTTTCATTTTATTTTATTTCTATAACCCAAATAATTTTTCACTCATAATTCATAGACTATTTCTTCATCTCAGTTGAAGACATGGTGAAGAAATTGAAAAGAAACAGAGTAAGAAAAGAGATAGTGGTCGGTTTTCTTAATTGTGTTGCGCATTCAAATGCTTGGCCACTATCACATCTTTATTTATTTTATGTGCTATTCAAATTGTGTTGATATATTATTTTTTTTTTTTTTTCAATAGGAATGCAAAATGTGTTGATATATTATTATTTTTTTCAATAGGAATGCAAAAAAAATATGTGAAAGATAGACTCCGCAAAGGACTGATGGCTACTTCTTCCTACTGACAAATTGTCTTTCAACACAATTTTTTTCTTCCTAAAGACAGACCCCACATGAATATATTAAATTTTAAGTTTTTTTCTTGGTTAATTTTTCTTAAATTTTAATGATACCTACAATTATTCAAACAAAACTGACTTATGTGTGGTATTCATGTTCCCCATGATTAATTAAATGTTGAGGATGTATTAAATTAATTAATTAATTGAAATTATTTACACTGAACATTATAACTATATTTTAATCCCAACATTATTTACACTAAACATTATTTACGCCGTGCCTTCAGGCACGGGCATACGCTAGTATATATATATTGCATAGAAATTTTATGGCTCCAAATAGATTTCAAGTAAAAAAATGATGGACCTTGAGGGATTACTTGTAAAACTCTATATTTATTACAATCTTCTCTAGAGAGAAAAAACAAATAAACATTTGGAGTTAAGAGATATAAATTACTAATACCATTAAAAAAAAATTATGATCATGACTATGAAGAAGAGAAAAAAAAAACAAACAAACAAACAAACAAACAAATAGATGTTGTTGGGGTTTGTTTCCAATGTTAAGTTTTGTTGGCGAATGTTCAAATTTATATGGAAATTTTAATTTAATAATAATGTATTTTTTAGGTTTAGTATTTAAATTCAAATTTAACTTTGGGATAGAGATAAAGAGCTAAAGATATTTAAAATCACATTTTGTTAAATACAAATCAAATTATTTTATTTTTTAAAAACAAACTTGAATCAGATAAATGCTAACATTTTTTTTATTTTATATATATATATATTATAAGTGAGAATAAGAGTTACGAGAGTTGTGAGTTTTTTTATTATTATTATTTAAATTTATATGATACAATGATAAATATGTAGGGTTCTATATGCATATCTATATCCACAATTCCCATGAAAGATATTATTTAATTTTTTTAAATATTTTTTTAGATAACAATTGAAAGAAGAAGTGAGAATACTTGAATAGTAAGAAGATGGGTAAAGAGAGATCCCACGTATTTATTTTATTTTTTTAAAATTATAAAAATTTATGATTCAAGTTTTGGAATTTTTTGACTTAACAATTACATTTGGTTATATAGATGATATGGATGGATGGATAGATATAGATAAATAAGTAGATAGATTAAAAGTTAATTTCATAAATGTTTGACGTATTTGAAATAATTTTTTAAAATTTCAAATGTAATGTTATTTCCCAAAACAAATATACATCAACCAAAAAATAAAAAGTTAGGTACACAACCTTTTCCACTCAAAAATGACCACATTTCTTCTAGTAGTGGGCCCACATGAACCCACACATCATATAGGTTTCGCCATAAAGTGATAGAGAGGATTATTATTTTATTTTTTTTAAAAACGTTATATTTTTTTTGAACATGTTTTAAAGACGTTACATGGGTAACATTTACGGTGTAATAATCAACATCATGTAATTATCAAAATCATCAAGATCATATTAAGTAATAATTAATATCATACTAACTAATAATTAATATCATGTAATAAAAAATGATAAAGAATATATTGTACAATATTATTGCTTAATTTTATTGGATTGCCTTCTAAAACACTAAGGGAAATATTTAAGGTTCTTGTAATTGAGAATGGGCTCTTTTGGGAACAAAAATAAAACGCAGCTTTTTACCATTGAACAAAACGCCAAAACGCCAGCCACTGTTTTTGCTCATTTGGAAAGTGGCCAAAAAGTAGGTTAAAAAATTACGTAAGTACCTTCAATGTTTACATTTGTTAGTTTGGTAAAAAAATAATTTTTTTAAGTTGAGTGAGGGTATTTTAGTCATTTTAATATGATATGACACCATAAACAAATATTAATTCAAAAAAAAAAGTAACTTTTTATCAACTTTTCAAATCACTCCCAAAAAACTTAGTTAAAAGCAAAAACGTTATTTTTTATCATCTTCTCAAAATACCACAATCTCTGTCAAATTGTTTAGCGTAATTTTTACTTACAACTGTGTTATTAGCTATTACTTAAATAAACTAAAAAAATAAATTAAATGTGACATAAAAAAAAAGTGAATAGTCTGAGTGAAACTGTCAAACTAACCACATATAAAACATAAATAGAGCAATTTAGATGAACATAAGTTAACATAAAAGAAAAGTAGACCAATCTTAGTAAAATTGTATTTTTTATAATAAAAAAAATAATAAATAAAAAACACAAGTCTAACCAATCACATGAAATATAGATAGAGCAATTTGGATGAACATAAGTTACTTAACGATTTGGTTTGGAGATGAAAAGAGAAAAAAAAAGAAAAGGAAAAAAAAAAAAGTGAGTGTTAATTTTTTTTATTTTTTTTTTCACATTTTTTTTTTTTTTTTCCAAATCCCTCCTCAAATCCCTCAACCAAACACAGCATAAAAGAAAAGTAGACCAATCTGAGTAAAATTGTATTATAAGAGACAAGTCTAACAATAGATCAATCTGAGTAAAACTGTTTTTTTTCTTTTTTTTAAATCAAAAACAAGTCTAACCAACCATATCAAGCAGAGCAATAGAGAATGGCAAGACATCACATAAAAGTGAAGCAAAATGGTAACTTTTGCTACATATAACTCTACTCACACAGAGCTGCAAATAATGTCCAACTTTTGACATCAACTAATATATCCAAATCTCTGATCCAAAAAAAAGAACTAATATATCCAAATCATTGGGCAAATTAGCATCCAATTGCTTCTTGGATGCACACATGGTTTTTATCATCAAACCTGTGGAGGAAAAAAAAATTTTTAAAAAAAAAAAAAAAGGGCTAGATTCATAGCCCCCTTCAATGTACCAATCCACAAATCTCTTTCCATTCTCTTCCCAATGACCCACAAAAAAAATGGCAAAAATCACTACCAGTAGATGAACTTTTCTTCTACCAAATATACCCCCTCCACTCTCAAGGGCATGTATGTCATATCATCACTATATTATCTACTCTATTCTATCATCAATCACAGCAGATTGATAACTTTTAAAAAAGGAACTTTTCAAATTCAAAGATCAAACCCAGAAGCCGTGTCAAAAGCTTATTTCAGAAGCGCTTCTTGGAGAAGCCAAATCGATCAGAGTAAAGCGCTTTTACGCGGCCGAGCAATCGGTCCCGCCGTCGATCGGAACCCTTTAACGAGCGGGTCCAGTACGCAGCAGTGAAATGGCGCCGTAATTCCCTTCATTCTCGCATTCGCACACTCCTCGCAAAACGGTCGAGTCGCGATCGAATCCCCAAATCTCTCTTCCGAAAACGAATCGGGATCGGAATCCAAACCCAAATCCGAATCCAAATCCAAATTCAGAGTGGAAATCGCATTCGAGTTCATCAACATCGCGTAATTCTCTCTCTGAATCTGCAAATTCATCAACCTCTCGTTGTAATTCAAGAACTCCGGCGACGCAATCTGATTGTAGCGCCCTAAATTGTTCAACTCCGGTTCGTTTCGCCGGAGAAGAAGCAACTTTTCCGGCAAGTAATCAACGAATTCAACCCCACTACCACTACCACCCTGTTTTTGCTTCGGCTTCGGCCTCCGATTCCTTCTCGTCCGCTTCAACACAGCAAGGAAGAAACAGTCGGTTTCCTTGACAACCGCCGCGAAATTCATCTTGCCGGTGACGGGTATTTTCCGGCGAACCTCGGTAGATGACTTGGGCTTCTTGCAATCAACAAGGTAAATGGTGATCTGGTTCGGAGATATTCCGATCTTCTGGCTCAGACCCGATTGAAAATTCTTGAAATCTTGCGAGGCTTCAATTCTCACGCTACCCATGTTAATTTCTCGCTCCCCGTCGTAGAACACCACCGGAAAATTCGCTCCGCCACCGTCCACCATCTTCACTGAGAGAGAGAGAGAGAGAGAGATGGGTCGAATAGCTAGAGAGAGGGTTTTATAGAGTGAGGGGAGGTGAGGGGGTTAGGGTTGGGTTTGTAGATTTGATTAGGCGGTGGGGGTATTTATGGGATAAAAATTTATATACAGATTTCAGAGTAAGGTTAGGGAAGCTATCAAATAGCTTCGGCACTCTTATAGGGAAACATCTTTTGAGAAGTTATCGGGTGGTTTTAGATCACTACTTTATTCTTTTAAATTGTGATAGATGTAATAAATTAGACCAATGAAAATTAAGATGGGAGATTACATTTATTTGCCCCAAATGCAGTGTATAATCTCTAGGGTTTGAGTTGAGTACATGCGTGGGCTTCAAGTAAATGGCTGTGTGTGTGTGTGTGTGTGTGTGTGTGTGAGAGATGTGGGTTTGTGCTGTTGGGTTTATCTCTGTATGCTAATTTTTATCGCCACGCTCTCAAAATTTTTTGGGTTGAAATTGCCACCATTTATGTTAGTTATTTACGTTCATACCCTGCATTTCAAGCATTGTCCTCCTTTGGCAACATCAAGTTTAAGGTTTATTTATGTGTTTTTTTTTTAAATTAAAAATTATAAATAAAAATAGACAAATTATAGGAAAATAATAGGGTAAATGCTTAAAACACTTGCCTTATATGATTTTTAAAAATATATTTTGTGTCGTTATTTATTTTATTAATAAATTATCAAGTTATTTAACAGTTATTCATAATATTATAAATATATTTCAATTAACAATAAGGGTAAATTTATAGTTATATAAAAGAATAGTTAAGAATTTTATTTTTTTATTAATTTTGTTAAATAAAAATTTATGATAAGTGGATATTTGTAATTTTTAAAATTATATAACACAATTCATATTTTAAATAAATCTCTAAATAATTTATCCAAAAAATAATTACAAAATGTAAAATTCACCAATAAAATATCAAAAATGTCTTTTTCGTTAATCTCTCTTTTCATTCCTCCCTTCGTCTTCCCAACCTCCTTCCATATTAGCCATTCCTCTCATATCCATAACAATCTTTTCCTCAATTGAATCCTCCACAAAGCACCAAAAACCTCAAATCGTTTTTCAACATTTTGAACATGAATAGAGATTTAAGGTTTGGAATATCAATCGTGCATGGCAATTGTGATGTTGCGGTACTGCGGGAAGTGAGGGTAGGATGTTGCAATGGTACCGACAATAGAGAGAGTTGGGTTGGATGAATGGGTTAGGGGAGCGTTGAGTGTTGGCATCTTTGACCGATAGCGGTAATTGATAAAAAAAAAAGTAGACTAAGAATTAGGGGTACAATTCAGACCGCTTCAGTCGGATTAGGAGGCTGTTCAAGTCTAACTCAAGTTGTACTGAGATCTGTCCAGCCCCGAATTGTAACATGAGATTGCCTGCCCAAATCAAATCTGAGACCCAAGTTGTCCGAATTGCCCGAATTGTAAATCAATTTCAGTTTTTTTTTTTTTTCCAGCTATATTATGAAATTATTAAACTTGGATTTTATTTACAATTTTTTTTTATATAGAAAATCATTAATACTATCAAAACAAATAATTTATATAATGTAAGAAAGATACCGTTATAATAGTTTTTACAATTTATGAGTGAAAATAAAAAAAAAAAATAAGATTTTATGCTATTTGTATATATAATATATATTCAATATGATTTAATAATTTAAATTACTTTAATATCATGTAATGGCTAATAATTTATGTATATATTTAATATTTTTAAATATCTATATATGTATAATTCGGGTTTCGAGTTACTTTGATTGTTTTATATCTTTGCTCAAGCCTGTCCAAATTTAATTTGGATTTTTGAATATTTGCTCAAGCCCGTATCGGTTTTGAAAATATCTTGTCCAAGCTCTAAAAAAAATCGAATCGAGTTTGGATTGCTCGAGTTGAACCCGCCCAAATTGCACCCCTATTAAAAACGATAAAGAAGATAAAGGGCAAAAGAGTAGAAAAATAATATGCTTCTGCAATTATTTTTTATAATTAAAAATTTCTTTAATGCTTTTGTATTTTTTTTCCTTACACTTTGTTCTTTAAATATAATTTCTCTAATAAAATTCATTTGACAACTATTTGTTATTTTAATTAAACATAAAAAAAATTAAATATTCAAAATATATATTTTTTTATTTTTAAAATAAATTTTCATTTAATCTTTCATCGATACCCTTTCTGCCCAACACCATTTTCGACTATCACTGTGGACAAAACCCCATCCTCAACAGTCAACAATCACCATGTCCGCTAGCAGGCAATCACCTCACTTTTTTGTTTTTTAAAGACATGAGTAAATCAATCTTGGGAATAAACCAATTTAGACATGTTTTGTAAATTGATTGGGCCAAGTAGCTTGAAATGTCATCAACAATAGTGACAAAACAAAATAAAACAAAACAAAAAATTGATAAATGAATTGGTGGAGATGCGGCGGTTTTGTGCAACTGACAGTCATGAGGGTCGGCAAATGGTTTTGATTACTTTTTTAAAACTATATACACGATGAGACAGCATGATGCCAAATTTATGTTCAATTTCTTGTCTTTGGCACCACCATTTTAATTGGCTAGCTAACCAGAATGGTCTTCACATTAGGCAGAATAATTTATATTAAAGGATATTTTAGTCATTTTATAATAACCAATTATTCTCAAAGTAAGCTGTTCCATCTATTCAATAAAATGACATTAGCATAATTTGCAGGACAAAATGATTCCAAGAAAATTTATCATGTATGTACTTTGTGATTTCATTCACAGGGAGAAATTAAAAGCATGGTGAAATATTTAATACAACTTATAATTTATGAAATAAATAAATAAATAAATAAATTGATTATTGAAAAGCAATAAAAAGAATGCTTTTAACTTTTATTGTTTGATTATCATCTTTTAGTTTGTTGAAACTGTACTAAACAAGTGAACTCTGGAAAAAGAAGAAAGCTGAATTTTGACAGCAATGAATAGGGCAAACACCCTATTCATCTTCATTATGCTACATTTGGTTCAAATGGATCTGTAGAACATAGCATGGAAGTTAAAAAAAGAGATTGGTTCATTATGGTTGGAGCTCCTAATTTTATGTATGATTTGGGTAAATGTGGCCTAGCAATCCAAATCAGTGGTTTTGTACACCAAGAATGAGGCAGTGCCGATGTAACTAGTCGCCAATGACTTTCCAGCTGAGGTTGGCTGTGAAAATGCTAACTGAGAGCGTTCCAGGACGACTCCCATGCAGAAAGTTCTCCTGCATTGAAGAAAAATATGGGACTATAAATTTACAAAAATCAAAATGGTGAATAGCAGCAAATACGGAGTCAGTCCTCAAGACAACAAATTACAATATATTCAAGTTCATTTGAACAAATTTGAGTTTTTGAGCAAAGTTTAGAACAAATTCTATCTTCAATGTTTTTTGAAAGAGAAAGAATCAGTACCCAACATTTTCATTTGAAATTTTTGGTGAAAATGACAGGTTGTCCCCGAATTACATCCTCACTGTTCTTTGACAATTACGTTAACAAGATGTCTACAAAAATGCAATGTTTTATTTTAAGAGTCAAAGGATGTCGATGGTACACAGAGTATGTAAGTCCAACGGACTGAACTGTACAAAAATGTTCAACAAAAACAGATAATTCAGACCAGGTCCATTAATAGGATTGCAAACGAACCAAGCCAAATTTTAATATATTTTGGCTTATTTATTAATATTTTAACAAATTTAAACTCAATAAAAATTTAACAAACCAAACTCGAACTGCGTTGATTTAAGCTTGACTTAAGATCGAGCATGTTCACAAGTCTTAACGAACCAAAAAAATTATAAATTCATAATTACGTATAATACTAAAATTACAATTGAAACTTTAATTATACAATTATACATACAATATATATATATATATAAACATACTAAAAAAAAATGTCAATATTTCACCAATATAATGATATCTACCACTATTATTATATAAATATATTATTTATAGTTAATTATTATTTACATAAAAATAAATTTAGCTATTACTTACATTTATATTATTTAAATATATAAATAACATATTTATCGTATTTTTCATATATGTTTTTACATTATTTAATATATAAATAATATATTTATTCTATTATTTAAATAAATGTTTAACGAGCCAATTAACGAGCTGAGGTTTAATATATTTAAGCTTGTTTATTAACATTATAACGAGTTTGGACTCGAGCGCAATAAAAATTTAACGAATTGAGTTTGAACGAATTCGAGCCTATTCACGAATGACTATTCATTGACAGCCCTATTAATAACAGGAAGTTCAAACGAACACCAATTCTAACTGTTGGAGAAGAGAATGTAACTATGCGAAGAAAAGTAGCCAAGTTCAAGTTCTCTCTAAAGAGAATTGAAAATTAACTGGCATAAATACAAATATGCAATGGTCAATACTTTGCTTAAAACCTAAGTATTTGAAAGTATCTTAGAAAAACATGACTACCAAAATTCTTGCATACTAATATTATATGGTATGTGATGTTGACAGACATGTATTGGATAAAAAAACTACTAATTGCTTGTTAGTATTCTCTCTGTGGGCCAATATGCCAATTGTTTTTGGTTTTGTAAAAAACCGTATTGTTGTTTTTTTTTTTTTTAACTGTACAAAAAGGGGATTGGCTGTTGCTCGATTTTATTAGGCATACCGGTAAATTCTATCTAATGGCTAGTGATCGTGTACTCTGGGATTATGGTGCACCTTACCTAAACTGTAGCCGTAGCATAGGATAAGGATGGAGGATTGTGATAAAAACTAATTAATAAGGTCAGTGATGGGAAGAACTCTAATGGCACGTTTGATTAGGTGAATTAGAGTATGGGATTGAGATTATTAATTCGTAGACTCAATTATTCTATATTTGTTTTAACATTTTGATTTAAGATTATTAATCCAATGGATAATTAATCCAACAAATTTGTAAAATTATTAGTAATGGAGTAGGGATGAGATTATTAATCCAATGGATATTAATCCAATTGGATAGTGAATACCACACTAATTTAATAGAATTATTAATACTTCACTATTAGTGTTGTGAATCAAACATGACTTAAAGGTGTTTGTTTTGAAAGATTAGGAGGTGAGATTGGACTATTAGTCCCATCAGACTAATAGTCTATTGTTTGTTTCATTTTTTTTGTTCCGGGCACAAATATAGAACTATTCTATCCCATGGGAGGAGGTAGGATAGAAACCATGAGATTGATATCCAATGAAATTATTTTGTGAAATGTCCATTTTACCCTTCATGCTATTACTTAGCAAATAATTAGAAAAGGATTAAATAATCTTTTGAACATTTCTTTAGTCTTGTTAATTTAAAATTATATATTAAATAAAAAAATTTAATTATAAATTATAAATTATAAATTTAATTTAATTAAAAATAATAAATTATAAATTATGGCCTTATAAATTAATTTTTTTTAGTGTTGTTAAAAAATTAAATTTACATATTAAATTAAATTATTTTTTTAGTGTTGTTAATTTAAAATTATATATTAAATAAAAAATATAAATTATAAATTAAATTTATTTAAAAATAATAAATTATAAATTATGGCCTTATAAATTAAATTTTTTAGTGTTGTTGAAAATTTAATTTATATATTAAATAAAATTATTTTTTATTGTCATTAATTTAAAATTATATATTAAATAAAAAATATAAATTATAAATTTAATTTAATTGAAAACAATAAATTAAAATATTGTGCAAAAAATAAAATAAAACAAATTTTTATTTAATCTAATTAAAAATAATTAAAATATTAAAGCTATGTTTAATATTGCTATTACTTAATAAATAATTGAAAATGATAAAATAATCATTTGAACATTTATCCTTCTCCATAATATCCCAAACAAACATTGAATAACTAAAAATAATTCAATCCACACATCTAATCACATAACTAAACAAACATAAGATACAAATTTAATCCAACCAAATAGTCCCGGGACAATGTATTTTAGGACTAATAGTCCAATGAATTACAATCTCCCCTTATCCAGTCCGTCCAAACAAACGCACACTAAAGGATAACACACTATGGCTTCATTTGAAAAGTAGGTTGACTTTTTAACATTTTAGTTTTTTTAACTCAAGGCTATAGCGTCTTGTTTGGGTTAAACTTTTTAATTTTTTTGACTTTTTTAAAGGAAAATAAAATAAAATAATTATGATTTAAATATGATATTTTATCATATTAATTTTTTAATTAATTTTGTCTTTTTATAACGATTTTAACTCATGCCAAACAAGGGCTAAGAGTGCACATATTCTGCTACTCAATCCCATCTAAGAGTGCATAGGGTCTTGGACTCATGGAAACATTGGATGTGGAGGGAAACATTGGCGCACTTCACCAAAGAAAAATGTTTTAATGCCCCTAAGCCCAAAACGTCGTTTTAGGCTTAGGCTTTTTTCTTTTTTTTTTTCCTTTTTTTCTGCCATTTTCGACGCAAAGGAAGAAGAGGGAGAGAGAGAGAGAGAGAGACATCGTCTCGCCGCCCGATCGTCGCCCGCCGACGCTGTCAGAACCGCCTCGATCGCCGCCTGACGCCGCTGTCGCAGCCTAACTCGTCGCTCGTCAGCCTCGGCTCGCTGGCCGCAGCCTCCCGGCCTCCGCCTCGCCTCATCCCCAAGTTTATTGGCCCCTCCTCCCTCCTTCTCTTCCTCCTCGTCTTCGTCTTCTACTGAAAAAAAAAAAAAAATTAAAATCATGAAACGACGTCGTTTCATGGTTTTGGGGGACTCGGGGCCTCCGAATTCGAGGTCCGAATCACGGCTCCTTCACCAAAATCTGGTGCGAGAAAATTCCTCTTAAGCAAGGAAATTCTATCCAAAATTGGCTAAGTAAAGCTTATGATGTGCCTAATATTCAAACTGAAGCTCTAGCCCTCATCCAAGGAATTAATCTTTGGAAGATTTATAGTTTTTCTTATGCTATGTAGGAAATGGAGTCTCACAAATTGGGGGTTACCCCAGCTAGCTCATGCCTTTCCATTCAATATGAGGAAACACATATCCTACAGTTGTTGATATGTATAAGCCAGATACATTGCTAAGAAAAACTAACTCCTCATCGTGTTCCCAATATGCATATGGCCTTAAGTGTGAGGTTTAGTTATTTCCCCACGGAAATTGAAAAGTACACCTAACAAGCTGGATTTGAGAGCCATTTAATGGTTTAGAAGGATTGTCTTTGTTAGATCTTGATATACATTGTTGGCTATTCCTCAACAGCTAAATCTTTGGGCCTCTCCCAGTCTAGCAGCCCTCTTGGACAAATTTAAACAAGCTTTTCTTAAATCAAGCTCTTCTTTGCATTTATCTTCGTAGTTTCTTTTGGATAGGATGAATTGTTTCTTATCAGCAATGAAGCAGTAAAAACCATAAAAAGAGAGGGAAGAGACACAGAGAGAGAGAGAGAGAGAGGAAAAAAAAAGACAATTAAACAAGCATTTTTTTGTTTTCAAAATTACCTTGTTGCATCAAGTAAATGGCTTGCGATGCGTTTTCTTCTGTTAGAGGGACTGACCCAAATGGCTCTGATGCCACAGAGAGCGGGGACACCTTCCTGTTCACAGAGTATTGCTCCATTTAGGTTCCCTTCCAACACCTCAGAACTAGTAGCAGAAGAGGTTCTTATTACTTCTCTCTGAAAAATCACTTCACCAAATTGAAGGGTGGTTGAATTTGGTTTTGATTCCTTTGCAACAGTACACTTGGGTTTTCCATCCATTGAGCTTGAGAGAACCTTATAAGCCTTCTTTATCGGTTCTGCAACTAGACAACCGGTAATTCTTTGAGAGTCAACAAACAGATACACCTGCAAACAAAACCTAAAAATTGTCTAGAAGCCCGAGAGAGCACAAAAATCAAGAATAAATTGGAATGGAAAAAAGCAATAGAAAGGAAAACTGTTAAGTTCAGTTCTGAACTTACAAACAATCAAATTTCAAAATAAACTGGGATTTATTCAAGAAGCAAAACTCATGCATAAATCGGAAGTAAAATATATGTTTTTATGAATCAAGCTATCTATATGACTGCCAGCACAAATTTATATACAACCCAAAATTGTCGAGAAAAATTACCAAAACTGAATTGAAACAAAAGAATCATGATAACCAAGTATAAGGCACTATTTTTTGAACCAACTATGCTAAGAACACTGAATAATTTCACACGATGGGACACTAATGGAAGACAAATTGTAGAGCCACCATCTGTCTCACATTTATGTCTCATTTTGTGAAAATTCTCTATGCATTTAGATTTACTCCTTTTTGAACTCACAAAAAGTACATTAGCTTCTTCAATATTTGAACACCTATTTCCTCTTAAGTGCAAGCAAAGGGCCTAAATCAATAACCTGACAGTGCTTATGAAATATCCATTCATCTCCAAGCTCCATCTCCATCATTTTTACAACCTCCTGAACCTACAAATACAATAGTTCCACAATTGAAACTCCAAAATCATATATTGCATTATACAATTACATACTTATCTGACAACCCAAAATGTGAATTTGAACCTTGTTCCTTTGAGGAGCAGGATCATCCTCCAACACCAAAATTATTCGCCCCCCTTGTAGTGAAGGCATACAAACGTTTCTCTCGGTGCGCCAACCCTATACCATGAGCAAATTGTTTCAACCAAACATTCACTAAACAAACCACAAAAGCAAATTTTTGCAAAATTGTTTTTTAAAAAAGAGGGTAAATTACAAATTTCCCTTTGTGATTTTGAAAATTACATACTGCCACTTGAAATTTCATAATTAATAGCCCATTTTATTACTATATGGGCAAGCCAATAAACTTATTTTAATGATATAAGAAATTTATTTCAATTAATAATTCAGATAATTTATTATTGTATAGAAAAACAATTAAAAAATTCATTTTCTTGTAATTTTTCAAATACAATCCATATTTTAAATAAAATTCAAACGGTATATTTGTAATTTACACAGGAAAAAAAAAAAAAAAAAAAAAGAAGAAGAAGATATACCTTGAATTGAATACCATGAGTGTAATTCTTGTGAAATGTATTGTGAACCTTGTCATCCCCTTCATCACCAGCAGCATATTTGAACCCACATGTGGTACATGTACGCAGAAGAAAATCAGATTGACCCAATTCTAAATGGAACTGGGCATATCTTCTTTTCTTGTTTAAAATTTTCTTAGATACAGTTGATACAGGTTTTGACAACAAATCCCCCAAATCAGAGCTCTTTGGCACTTCACTGATCCAACGAAAAGAACAAGAAAAACCCACAAAATAAACGACATCCATAAGTACCAATTATCATTAAACAGTTTGTATACAGTTGATTTCAAGAAACAGAACAAAAACACTATTTTGATAGAGAGAGAGAGAGAGAGAGAGAGAGAGAGAGAGTACCTATCTGGGTTTGGAGTTCTACGCTGGTAGGTAATGCGAATTTCTGGTTCTTTCTTGTTTGGGTCTTCATTGCCGAATAAATCATCGAAAATGGGAGGTGGGTCTGGGGATTTGGGTGCAGAAGATGAAGAAGAAGAAGAAGAGGATTTGAAGAATGAAATGATCTTTGATTGCATATTTTTGTGTTCTGTTTTCGTTTGTCTCTCTCTCTCTCTCTCTCAGCAGAGTTGAGTTTTGGAACAAATTGATCTTTTTTAGGTTTGTTTGTTGTGTTTATGCCGCCAAATAAATTTTGTGATTGAATTTTGGCGCCCAATAGTTACAATTTTCGGTTCGGTTTTTGTTGTGTTATGGTTCAATTTTGTTGGAGGATTTGTACGAGGTTTGAAGGATTTTATAAAAAATCATAAAATTTCATATTGAGAATTAATGAAAAAAAATTATGAAAACTAGTCTATAAATATCTTAATTTCTAATTTTTATAACAAAAATTATATTATATTGATCACTTATCTTCTAATGCTCAAAGTATTAAAATATAATAATTCAAACAGTTTGATTTGTATTAGTAGTGTACAAAATTTCAAAATCGAAACAAACCATACATAATGAAAAATATACAAAAATTTGAAATTATAATTGATTTTGAGCGACCGATTCAATTCCATCAATATTTCTTATAACCTTTCTTGTGGACATGGATTAATGCTTTGTTTGTTTTACTGAAAAAATACTTTTTACATTATTTTATCAAAATAAATGTTAACAAAAAATTATAATTGTGTTAAGGTTCAAATCATGCAAATCCCATTTTCTTTTGCCCAAACCCATAGGTTTAATGATATTCAGTTGTTGTCTTAAGCTTCTTAATTGTTGAGGTCCAACCAATGGCTTCTAGTTGGGACGCATTTCGCCAATTCTTGCATACTACAAGTTAGGGGTGGTTGCGGATCAAATTTGTGTTATTTGCGGTTCGGTTTTGACCCGCCCGTATCTATGTGGTTTAGAAAAAAAGTCAACCTGCAACCGCCTGCAATACGGTTTGCGGTTTGTGCGGATAAGATTCACGGATATACGGGAGGTTGCATGCGGTTTGCGATTTAGACTTTTTTCTTTAAAAAATTATTTCTTTAAAAATACAAATAGCAAAATCACACCAACAAAACCAATAATTCATCAAAAACATTAAATTAGACATATTTGAAATAGAGCACAAATTCAATTTTTAATAAAACAAACAAAAATATGACAAGTAGAGAGTTGCAGTATTTTTTTAAGTTGCCAAGCTTTTTTCTACCAAATAAAAGACCCAAAGCTGCAGTCACTCTACATAACAAAAAGTTTAAGCATACATTACTCTAAATTGTGGAGGGAAGAAGGAATTTGAACTCCTTAGTCAAAAAAACTGAAGCCCATATCCTGCAGCAAGTTGGAATAAAAGAGAAATCAATACCATTATGTTTGAAAGTTGTTCATATGCAAAGAGCATGCATGAATGCACAACAGTCCAGATTTTTTTTGTTTTTAAAAAAAAAATAAATAAATAAAAATTATATATTCTAAGTGCGGGCGGGTTGTGGCGGGTGCAGTTCAAACCCGCAACCCGCCCGCAACCCTAAAACTTCCTATATTCCAAACCGCACCCTATCCTATTGTATTTGCGAAACCACCCATACGTGTGCGTGTAGGGTCGGATAGGGCGGGTTGTGCAGGTCGGATAAACCTATGCCCAGCCCTACTACAAGTTGGGGAATTGACGCCTCGTTTAAAAACATTTATTATAATAATTTTTTGAATTTTTATAAAAAAAAAAATATGCAAAAAAATAGAAATAGTAATGTCCATTCATAATGCCCAAAGGGTACAGCAAATGCAATTTTGTATCTATCCTGTTCAGCAATTTGTATCTGCCAATATCCAGAATTAAAATCAAATTTGGGAAATATAACAGAATCTTGTAAACTATCTAAAAAATCTTTTTTTTATTAGGAATTGGATATCTAATCCATTTCAGAGCATCATTCAGAGGTTTATAATTGATAACAAATCTAGGAGCACCTCTTTCAATTTCAACATTTTTATTAACATAAAAAACAGTACAACTCCAGAGAGAATAACTTTTCCTGATTAATTTTTTATTCAAAAGAGCCGCTATTTCAATTTTACATAATTCCATATATTCTTTCTTCATTTGTGCAGGTCTAGCCTTTGTTGGAATTTGTTTTTCATCAAAATCAGATTCATATGGAAGAGTGACAATATGTTTTTTCCTATCCCAAAAAGCATTAAGAATGTTACTACATATCTCTAATTCAAATTCTAAAGCAATATTTTTTTATTTTATTTTGTAAAGAAGATTGCTAAAGTTTTTGTTCAATACTGAGATTATATACTTCTTTTTGCAAAAAATTTAATTGTTTTTCTTTAAAAATTATTAAATCTTTTATTTGGTCCAATTCTTTCGTATATGGTTCAGTTATAAATTCAAATAAAATATGTTAAGTACTAATAGTTATATGAATGCCTTTAGAATCAATTTTCTCAATTGGCATTAAAAGACATAAAAAGGGTGTTCCTAAAATTAATGTCTGAGACATATTTCTTGTGACGGCCGGGTCTTTTCTTCTCTTTTCTTTCTTTCTTCGCTCCGTTCTCCTTTTACTCCCGTTGGATTTGAAACGTTCGGAAATAGTTCTCTAAATAAAGTTCTTGTTCTTGTTTTTGTTTTGTTCGGTGTTGAATTTCACCTGTTCCAAAGGATGCACGTTTGGGTTCGGAGTGCCTGGGGGTTGAACCAGAAATTCTTGGGCTGCTGGGCCAGGGCCGCACGTGCGGGGCCCTAGGCCGCAACGTGCGGGAGGCCAGGCCATACATGCGGGGAGCAGGGGAGGCTGGGCAGTGCATACTGAAATAAATACACGTGCATGAAGGAGGTGCGAGGAGGTGCCGCACGTGCGGGAGTGATGGCCGCACGTGCAGAAGTAGGCTCCGCACGTACGGGAAAAGCCAAGATCTGAGGCTCTGTTTTTCTCTTCTTTTGGGCTGTTTGTATATCATTTTAATTACATCTCTCTCTCTCTCTAAAAATAGATCTCTCTCCCTTCTCTCTATATCTCTACCTCAAAAACAAGATTAAACCTTTGATCCTTCACCATCCATTGAAAATTGGTCCATAGTCTTTTCATCAACATTGTAGAGCCTCTTGAGAACCACATTGTGTATGGTGGAAATCTCCTTTCAACACCATCAAAGCTAGGGTTTCATCTCGTCTTTCTTCATCAAACATTGAGGTAGGTATTTCTTGAGTTATATATACAAGTTTTGCTATGTTGTTGTTGATTTAAAAGTTTTCTTGAAGTTATGGTGTTGAATCTACTTTGTGAATCAAAATGTTGAGAGTTCTAAAAAGCAGGTTTGAATCTCAATCTTTTATTAATTCTAAAGGGTTTCCTTTTTATTAAACTTAAGGAAAATGGTTTTGAAAGGGGTTTTACCAAGGAAATGAAAAATGTTTTGTCTTGGATGAAAAACCCTAGAAATTGGGGATTTTGGAAATATATGAAAAGAATGCCCATGGATTTTTTCTTTATTGTCTTGTGTCAAGAGAATGGATGAGAGTAAATTTTATCGTATGTTTAGCTAGATAGCAATCTACTTGACCATGTATTGTTGTGATGTGGCAAATGATTGTGCACCATGGAGTGTGAAAATTGTAAAATCTTGGAGATTAATGTTTGAAAATATCAAATGAGGTCTTAAAGACATCAAATTGATAAGAATTATGCATGATGAGAAATTGTTATTATGTATTGATGGCTTACGGTTATTTTGCAAAACAACATTGGAGAGAGGAAAAGAGAAATGTATTTGTTTTGATATTGTCGTGAATTGTGCTATCGTAGACAAAGAGGATAAGAAATGTTTTGTTGTATACAAATGTCTATACATATACATATTTACATTGATGAGGAATTTCTTGCATATGAAAGATTTTGGGACATGAAGATGACATTTACATGTTGTTATGTTTTGAAAAGATCAAATGTTGAAAGAACCTATAGTATGGTTGATTGTAGCATTGGCATTAAGAACATCTTGCGTATCATGAGGATTGGTTTGAAAAATTGGAACTTCCTTTGAGAATGAAATGTTGTAATTGAAAACTATGGAAATGTTATGGGGTAAATACGTTGGTAAGTCCGGTTAGGGGGTGTAGATGAATTGATAAGTTGGCCTGAGTGTCCGGAGTGAAAGACCAAAAACACGCGCGAAGGAGGTACCACTTCCCTTCCGGTTAGCAACCGGTAAAGTGGGGTTATTGGTAATGTTTATTGAGCCTACTTGCAGACACCAACCTAGGAATTACCTGAGTCGTATTTACCGCCCCTATTGATTTAAAATGGGAAGTTTTCTTTGGAAATTGTTGAGATTGCAAACTTTTATTGAAACATGATGACCATCAAGAATAACATGATATGAAACTTTCTTTATAATCGCAGTGCATGGCATGGACATGTGCATTTTTCATTGAGAGTTTGCATAACTGCATATACTTTGTAAGAAGTTCTCTACTGGGCTTTATGCTCACCCCTATGGGATTTGGTGCAGGTAAAGATGTAGTGATCCCGCCAAGCTGAGGGCGTCGATATGTTTTGAGAAGAGTAGATTACTCTTTTATTTTGTTATAAATTTTTGTAAAGCTAAGGGCTAACATGTATGGGTCCGATGGATCATTTTGGTGTAACCAGGCTCATGCCTTGGAACTTGTAAGCCCTTGAGGGCCTATATTCATTTTGGTTTAATGATTTCACATGCTATAGATTCATGTGCTAGCTTCGATGAATGTATATTTGCATGTGAGATTACTTTTGTATAAACACTTGGAGTTATGTAATAGAATATGGTGATTGCGACCTTCCTGTATCTCTTGTGTATCAGGATTATTATCTTATGATTGTGGGTTGATGTATTATATATATGTTGGATTATTTCAGGGCGTTACATTTCTGATAAGAACAAATGATGTTGATAAACAAATTCCTTGATTGCAGATAAGAACTTCGAACTATTTATATTTAATAATCATTCTGGTACCACTAGCACTGGTTAATGGTTGGATGGTTTTCTCAAAATATTCAGAGGGAATAAGACCTCCTTGAATGCAATTCATGTTAGCTCCACTATCAACAAGAGCTATAGCATCTTTAATGACAAATCTATTATTAATAACAAATGTTACTTTTATATACCATTTCTGATAAGTAATTTGGTTTACCAACATTAAATATTTATTTTCAGAAGGGGATTCTTCGGATACTTCATTAAGTTTGGCTTTATTCTTTTGATCAGCTAATGTAGAAATTTGTTGTTATAGTTAAGTTATATCCTGCTTGTCTTGTTACTAATGAGTTTTTAACTCTTTAATCACTAGTTTTAATTGATTAACTTCTCTTCGTAGATCATTAAGATTAGCAGGGGTTTCAGGTTTAGGAGTAATATTTTCCATTCCCTGAACAATCTCTTTAAAACTATAATAATTAGGTTGCATGTTTTCGTCGGAGGATTCCTGAGATTTTTGATAACAAATTTCAAGCATTTTAAGCTTTAAATTTGGGTCTTTAATTTGATCAATAAGTTTTAAAACATCTCTTTGTTCATCAGTAAGAACATTAATACTAGGTCCTGTAGATAAGCCATTCATTTTAACAATAGCTTTCCAATAATTGGATTCAGCATTTAGATTGCAACATCCATTTTCTACAACCTTCTTATACTAGTTCTTTTGAAGAAGTATCACTATCTAAATATAATTTTGCAATTTCATCACTATTTGGATCAGAATTAGCTTCAGAGTCAGAGGAGTTAAACATGAGCTTATAAACCTTTATTTTTTGTTTAGTTCTGCATTTATTGGCATAATGGCCTATTTTGCCACATTTGTAACATTTTGCTGAAGACTTATCTTTTTTCTGAAAAGATTTTGGAGTTAAACTTTTAACAATTGTTTTTCTTTTAGAGGATTTTTGCTGAGGAAAGTATTTCTTTTTCTTTTTATTAGTAGATTTCTATTCTTTCATTTTTCTTGATTTCTTATTTTTCTTCGGGTAAGGAATTTTTAAGGCATAAGCAAATTGATCACAAAATTCTTCCAATTCTTTTTTACTAGAAAGATTTTTTCTTTTCATTTGATATTGTAATTTTAGATCATTATAGAGGGACAATCCTTCTTCGATAATAATGGCTATTAATTGACCATAAGTATAATTATTATAAAGAATATTCATACCATGATTTTGGTCTCTAAGTTTCTTTCGAATTTTTTTGGCAAAAAGAGTAGGTAGACCATCAATGAATTTGTCTTTCCAGTGGCCACTATTATCATCAGTTCTTTGCATTACTTTCATAGAAATAAGGATGTGGAGGCTAAAGATTAGAAATTGATCTTTATAAAAAAGCATAAACCTACCATGAAAAAATTTATCAATTAAATTCTTCACAATTGCTCCATCACTAATAGTTACAACACTTGATGAACACCGACTCTTATTTGACTCGAATCCAATAAGTGCAAGAGAGAAAATTTATGGGAGATGTGAATTACTTTTCATAATTTGTGATACACAATTTTAAATTTTTAAAATTGATTTAGTCTTCTTTCTTTTTAAAAATCATAAATTAAGAGAAATAGATTTTTTTTTTTTTTAATAGTTATATGGCACACTTTTAAATTTTAAAATGGATTAGTATACTTTCCTTTTAAATTTCATAAATCATTAAATAGTTATATTTTTAATGTTGAGAAAGTGTTACCCAATAGATTTTTTTTAAAATTTTTAATAATAAATAAAAATTAATTAAGAAACTTAGTATGTGAGTTTGGAAATAAATAAAAAAAAAATGTAATTTTAAAAGCTTACTATATTGAATTTTGAAAGGAGCACTATTATAAATTTTGAAAAAGATTTTTATATTAGTTATAGCATAGATAACGTGACCATTTGAAAGGTTTTTATAAATTTTAGATTCTGTTTAATTGTTTATCATATTTAATGACAAATACTTTTAAAGCTTGAAATAGAAAATTATATATATATATATATTTAAAAATCATATATTATGGAATAATTAGAGTTTTTTTATGATTATAATTAGATTTTAGTGAATTGCTTCCATATTAGTGGCACACAAATTTAAATTTTAAAATAATTGAGCATACTTTCCTTTTAGAAGTCGTACTTTATGGAATAATTAGAGTTTAATTGTTATGGTTAAATTAGAGTTAATCAATCGACTTTTTTAAAAATAAAAAATAATTAGATTTTAGTGAATTGCTTTTATATATAGTAGCACACAAATTTAAATTTTGAAATAGTTGAGCATACTTTCCTTTTAAAAATCGTAATTTATGGAATAATTAGAGTTTTATTGTTATGATTAAATAAGAGTTTAACCAATAAATTTTTTTTATTATTTAAAAATCATAAAATCATAAAATTTAGTTTGAGGGTTTAGAACTCGCGCAAGTCTTGTCATTAGGAAGATCCCTTTCCTTATATATATAGATATCCATATCTTTTTTATTTCAAATTTTACTTTTTTCATAAATATAAATTTTTTTTAGAAATTAGGAAAAATGGAAGGAAGATTTCTAAGACTGTCAAATAGGAAGATAATAATAGAAGAATTGAGAGTAAAATTTTTCATTTATTTTTTTAATAATTAGATTTGAAATATTTTAAATTAGTACTTATCATATCTTTTTAAGTTCTATATGTATATCCATATCTTTTTTCTTTCAAATTTTACTTTTTTTCATAAAAAAAATAATTTTATTAGAAATTAGGAAAAATGGAAAGGAATATATATAAGGCTACCAAGTAGGAAAGATAATCTCTAACTTTGAATGAGAAACCAAGTTTGAGAGTTTAGAAACATTGAAAACTATACTACATTTGTATATATATAGTATAGATTTTCTTTCATTCTATTGAAACTACATTCCTTATATTATATAAAGATATACAATAATATTAAATATTCAAAATAAAAATACACAATAATATTAAATTTTTAATATGATATTTTCCTTTCTTGTTGACTCATCTTCATTGCCTATATATACATGTTGCAATAGCTAATCCGTACATATAAGGAACCACTTTCTCATACCACAAAGAGAGACAAAACAATAGCAAAAAGATTCAAGGTTTTGATCTCCCGAATCATCTTATTCTTCTAATTCTACCGCTCCAAAAACCCTTCCAACTTCCCAGAAAATCCTGTCCCTTCATTCCTCCAACTCTCCCCAAACCCCGTCTTCGTTGACTGCCCATCGGTGACCCCACCCCCTTTCAAACCCCACCGCTCCTCCTTCAAGCACCACGTGTCCTCCATCTTCTCATCCGTCGACTGTGGGTTCGGCACACAGTACACCTCTAAAGATGACCTCACCGAATCACCAGAATTCAAGTGGGACGAGATGCTGCATCGCGAAATCTACAACTCCTCTATCGTTGGCGATTCCGACAACGCCCTCTTCCCTCCTCCTCCGCTGCACACGACGGCGAAGAAGAAATGACAGAGCAAAAAAAAAGCGATGACACGACACCGTATCAACACTTCCTCAGCCGACTGTGGGTTGTTTGGCGACGAGAGAGACGAGCAAGAAAAAGAGATTGTAACGCTAGTTTCGTTTTCCTGAAATCACAAGTAGAGGATGAAGGGAGCGAAATGCAACGTTTCAAAAAGGAGGGAAGGTGTGGTCACCGGAGATTAAGTCACTGGTGAGGTTGTTGGGGTTGAAGAAGTTGATACCGTCGTTTGCAGCAGAGGGAAAAGTGAAGGAGAGCTTCGTGGTGAAGAAATCGGAGGACCCATATGAGGATTTCAAGAGGTCGATGATGGAGATGATATTAGAGAAGCAAATGTTTGAGGTGAGAGATTTGGAGCAACTGTTGGTGTGTTTTTTCTCGTTGAATTCGCATCATCATTACAGGGTTATTGTAGAGGCTTTTACTGACATTTGGGAGACATTGTTTTGTAATACTAGTTGAATTTTCACTCATCATCATCAAGTTTCTTTCAATGTTCTTTGAAGTTCTTGATAATTGTTAAAAGGAAAGATTAAAAAACAAATTTACTGGATTTGTGTTATTAATTATTAGTATCTATGATTACTAATGTGTTGATGGGGATGAATTTGGTCATGCATGCTCCCTTTTCCTTTTGTTTGTTTGCTTTTTCTTTTTTCTTTTTTTTTTGTTTTTTGTGATCTAAAATATTTGATAGTGGGATTTGTATTGAACATTTAAAATTTCAGGTCTATTATATTAAAATTCCTAAAAAAATGTTAGTTTAGAAAATATTGCTAAAAATTAAAAAAAAAATTATATTTTTATTAGATTTGACTTTAATTGTCTCACTTTAGTCACTAAAAAAATTATGTTCTACTTTGATTTGTAAATCCAAATCCAACCTAATTTCAAAATTATCTTTACTGCTAAATCTACCAAATCTCAAAATTTAATTTTATATCCGACGGACCAAAAATGAGAAATTATTGTAGGTATCTATGCGTCATTCATGAAGATGTTGTAAATCCAAATGTGGGGGAAAGTAGTGGATTTGAAAGGGAGATTTGATCAGCCCATGGGGTGACTTAACGAGGGGGTGGTCAATTGGGTGTGGGTAGGGATGGCAATTTCAACCCGGCCCGACGGGGACCCGATCCCCCGACCCCGATTAGAACGGGTTTTCCCCGAAAATTATCCCCATAGGGCCGAGAATGGTATTAAAAATTGAATCCCTGACTGTTTTCGGGCCAGGAACGGGGATAGGTTCCCTATCCTCGGCCCCGGCCCAGTCCTACCCCAAATTATCCCCGCATAACTCCCCGAATATTCCCCATATATATATATATATATATATGTTTGACTCTGCCTCTCACTCACATGCATTTCGTTTCTCTCTCTTATAGTCTCAGCCTCTCTCTCCTCTCTCTCAACAAGTTAGCTCTCACGCCGTCGCCGTCCCCTCCGTCGCCGATCTCCTCCTCCTTCCATCATCGCCGATCGCCGCCGCCCTTCATCGCCATCGTCCCTCCTCCTCCCTATCGCCATCGCCCTCTTCTTCATCATCGGTGTCCTTTTCCATCATCGCCGAGTTCGCCGCCTCTATCACGTACCAATTGTTGTCGTCTCTCTCTCTCAATGTGTTAGATTTTTTTATTTTTTATTTTTTACATTTGAGCTCAGATCTGTTCGATCTATTGAATATATATGTTAAATCTGGTGTTGAATATATATTTGAGGTCAGAGCTATTGAATATATATTTGAATTCAAAGCTTAGATCTGTTGAATATACATTTGAGCTTAGAGTTCTGTTGTTGTTGTTGTTGATGATGATGATGATGATGATGATGATAAACAGATATGATTGTTGTTGTTGCTAATGAATATGTTGAATCTTTGTTGTTGAATGTATATGTTTTTTTGTTTTTTTTTTTTTGGGTCAGGGAATTTTCGGGGTTGGGGAAACTCGATCCCCGTTTAGGGGCAGTGGTAGACTCCCCGTTGGGGATTGGGGCCAGGGACGAGAAAATTTCTACCATCGGAGATCGGGGACAGGGAGTGTGATCCCCGACCCGTTGCCATTCCTAGGTGTGGGCTCGGAAGGTGCATAGGAAAAGTGGAAGTAGAGTAAAATAGATAATATTTTAGTAAATAATGTGGTCAATCTATACTATATATATATAAGTAAATGTAGTGGGGTTCTTTAGACTTTCAAAATGTCAATCTTAATATCTGAAACGTTCTCTCTCCTATATGATAGTTTCTTGAGTCTTTCTTACTTTATTTTCCCAATTTTTGATTTTTAAATATGATAAAAAGTCAACCAAAAAATCAAAAAAAAAATTAAATAAGGATATGATTGGTTAAAATCTATTTATATCTTTATTTTAATAAGTCACATGATTTACTCATATTTTTTCCTTTTCCTCTGTTACATATTAAAAATTAAAAGTTTTGAAATAATAAAATTTAAATAACGATATGATTTGTTAATCTATATCTATCAAAAGTATATGTATCTAAATCTTTAATTCGAGTAAATCATAGGATTTATTTATATATTTTCTCTCCTTCTATCACATATATTATTACCTTTCCTTTCTTGTTTCATTATGTTTTCCATTTACTCATGCGAGTTTCTGTTAGTCAAGCCAATAATAGCTTCTTCTTTTTTTCTTTTTTTTTCAGTCAAGCAAAGAGCAACTTCTCTTTTCTTTTTTTTAAAATTTTATTTTTCCTACTCATTTGACCAACCATGATAGCTGTGACTTTAACCATCATTTTTATGCTCATTTTTTTAATATTATTTTCTTTGTTTTATATTATATACATCAACTTGATTATTTATCATACACCATTGTCAGTCATGTAATCATGATCATCACCAACATCATTGCCACAAAATTTTGGAAGGAGACCAAGTCCATCGTTCGTCACTGCCATTGGCCTCAATATGTTAATGATTTGGATAAGGCATTTTGGATAGTAAAGGCAACGAGCTAAACTAAAGTGAGTAACAAGGTGCAATTTCTGTTATTATTAATTTTTTGATATATATATGTGTGTGTGTAAAAAATATAAAAATTTATATGGAAGTTGATAATTTTTTAAGGTGATTATGAATTCAATGAGAGCAAATTGTGCAAAATTTAAAAATTTTAACATTTGGGCTTAGCCAAGTTTGTTTATTTCAAAATTAGTCAAAATTTATACATTGTATTCCTTACATATAATATTTTTTATTTAACTATCTAAAAAATATTTTTTATAACATGATGTTTTCGCTAATAGTTTTGATTGTTATCTTAATTTCATAAATTATAAATTGATATAATTTTTTGTACAATATAAAAATAACATGAAGTTTGTTTAACAACTATAAATTCTATGTATAACATGGATTATATCATAACACAAGTTACCACAAAAAATTGTGTAATAACTCATTTTAAATTATAAGGTCCCCGTGCATGGCATGGGTTAGCACTAGTTGCAGTTATGATTTTTTTTTGTCAGTTAGACATTTTTTGGTGGGTTAGGAACCAAGTTGGAAACAAGTTTTTCTTTAGCACCCAAAGTGGAAAAATGTTGCTGAGTAAATGTGTAATTTACTCTATTTCCATCACAATAGTATAACTATTGTTAGAATTTAGACCAAAAGTGGGACGAATATGAACTTAAAGAGGGAATCCTTATTTGAAATTGGAGAAAAATGCTATAAGTATAAAAAAGTTCTGGATTAATCAGTATGATTTTTTATTTTTTATTTTTCAGTGTGCTTAGTGAAACCTATTTATAGCATTCACTTCAAGAAAATACACATTCGGTTACTAAAAAATTAATTGCCAAAGCTTTATTTTTGGTCGCCGAAAGTCAATGGCGACTAAAAATTTTAGTCGCCGTAGTCGGGTATACCTTGTTGGCGATAGTATTGGGGACTAAAATTTGTTTGGTTGCTAATTTACAACTTTAGGCTACTAAAAATTCATTAGTCGCCGAAAGTTTTCACATAAAAATGAATTCAGCTATTGGCAACCAAAAGTTTTAACCGCCAATAAATTTGTGTCACAAATAATAATACATTTAGTGACTAAACATTTTAGTCGCTAATAATAATATATTTAGCAACCAAATAGTTTAGTTCTCTTTAGTTTCCACGACTAAACATTTTAGTCGCCAAAAGATTGGATATTTTCATTATTTTAGTTGCTGAAGGATGCCGCGTTCTTTCATGACTGGAATATTTATTCGGCAATAGTTTCTTTCCTCATTCTGATTTGTTTTGGTTACTAACTATTTGGTCGCCAAAAATCTTTTTTTTTTTTTTTTACTACTAAATATTTAGTCACCAAAAACATTTGCTTGCATTTTTGGCTACCAAAATATTTAGTCGCCAAAAACTTTACAATTTATTTCTTTTTTTAAATTAATTTCTCGACCATCTGTATTTATTCTATTATTAGTGCAACATGTACCCTGTATATAAACAAAATAATCATTGAATACTAATTATATTAGGCACCATTCCACAACGCTACACATTTTACTTTCAACTATCCAAAAATTCATTTTAACGCCAAATTCTAAATGTAATAGAAATTCTATACAAACCAAGTATAATCCAACCTCAAAAATATAATTCCATACATAACAGAGGATTAACCAAATTTAATATCCAAAAGGTAATATGTACCAAGCCAAAAGAGTAATTTGTTCCACACCAAAAAAATTAATCTGTACCACACCAAAAACTAATGTGTACCTCGTCCAAAGGTAATTTGTGCCACACCAAATTTTAGATATGTACCGTGCTAAAAAAGAAATTTGTACGAACAATTCTAATCCTAAAAACAATGTCTTTTGTACTTGTAAAAAAATTCGTATCTACAACACCGTGCCAAAAATCATCAATAAAAATAAAATTAATCATTAGTATTAACCAAATATTGGCATATTTAAAATTATAAATAAACCATATAAAACTCAAATTTACTTAATCTTTTCGAATTAATCATTAGTTTTGCATACTCGAATATATATGAAAGAAAAATATGTAAAACTCGAACTCATATATTAGGCAACCAGCAATCTTTTACAGCTAATCATTGTCCATAATTAATAATTATTTCTCCATTTTTGGGCCTTGAATGCCTTTTTTTCGACTAAGTTTAAGACATTCTCGACTCTAACTCCCAACCTACGTGTCCTATTTACGTACCATCTGTCCTTACAAGTCATATTTGGTACGAGAAAGCTGCCGTTACATCCCAACAGTGGTTGGGAAGCCCCTCGAATGTTTTTTTTTTGAATATGTTTTAGAGATTTTCGACTCTAATAAAATACTTACGTGTCTTATTCATTAGGGGTGAGCAGCGAATATACAGATCTACCCAAACTTACCGAACTGAACCGATCGCTACATTTTGGACGGATGCATGATGACGAGCGGACGGTTGCGGATTGATTTTTTCCAATCCGCCTAGTTTTGGACAGATGACGGATTTAAGGTTCCTTTGGCCGCAACCGAACTACTAAACCGCGAATACCCCTAATAATTTCTAAGACTTTGTGTTTTCAATTTATTTAGATATTTTCTTTGTATTTTCAATTGAAAAAGAGTTTAAATATTCTGTTGAATATATTCGGTTGAAAAAAAGTTTTCAACTTGAATATATTTTTTGAATTGAAAAAAAATAAATGTATTATTTATCTATATTTTTTGGTTTTTAAATCTAACTCAAAAAATAATAAATTAAAAAAATGATATATGCTGGTTAGTTTTTGTTTTCAAAAACAAATATAGATGTAACAATACAGAAGCATACAATCTTTACTACTGCTCTGTTCATGATTTTGGTGGTTTAAATTGTTTGTATATTTTAAGAACCACAAATTGTAATACTTTATGTAGATGAGGTATGCAGTGATTGTAATACTTTTTTAAGTCATTTACTGTAACACTTTTTTTTTAAAAATTTTGAGGAAGGGCATAAGTTGAATTATGTTGCAAGTTTATAAAATTTTGAACCGCCAAACCGATTCGCATCCATCTGTCAATCCGCCAATCCGGCCAATCTGCTCAATCTACATCCACCGGATTGGCGGACGGATGCGGATTGATTTTCTCCAATCCGCTAACTGTAGACGGATTGGCCTGCGTCAGAATAACCAACAAGCGCCCACCCCTACTATTCATTGTTAAAGCTAACAAATTTTAACAAAGTATATATGATATTAATAAAAAGAGATATAACAAGCTATGACATGATTTTGCTGAATTAATAAGTCAAGTATTTTGGTTCATTATCATATCCAAATCATAAAAGCAAATACATCAAGATTCGACATCAACATCTGTATCAAAATCACTTTGCAAGTCATATTCTTCTTTTGTGTCGTCACCCTCCCTTATTAATCCATCTTCATCATCACAGATGAAGGCATCATCTATAACACCCTCGGCTTCTACACCTCTAAGAGATTACAAAACTAACACACATGTAACGCCCCCAAATTAATTATACAATTCAACTCCAAACATCTAATACAAAGTGATTTAAGTGAAATAAGAAACTTTCATTAATTGGAATTAATATACAAAAGATGACACATGCAGTGTATATTCATAAATAGTTCACCCTGAAAGTAGTAATAAAGAATGAAAGCTAAACAGGTATTTATATGCTCTAAAGGCTTACATTTTTCCAAGCCTTCACTTGGTTACAACAAAATGAGTCAAAAGCTCAATACACATAAAGCCCTAAGCTTGAAAAGAAAGTAAATACAAAATGAACAAAAATGAGCTTCAGCTCCACAGTCCTCCCAAGTTAAGTTTTTAGCGGAGGCATATCACCAGCACCTGAAAATGATTTTTTCCAAGTAGGATAAGCTAAAGTCCAGTAGAGACAATCTAACACAATATATGAATCTTAACAAAGATATAAACATGAAATGTATATACAATGCCTATGACAAATTCATTTACAAATCTTTCGCAAACCATGCCATGCCAAGTTTTACATCACAATCCATGTTATCTTAATTCCCTTTTTGATTCAATTCATTTTATCTCAATTCATGAGTTATCTCTATTTATTACAAACAACCAACTGAGGATACAACTCAAAAGTTCTCAAATCAATCTAGTCATCACACAAACACTTCTATTTGCCATTTTACGAAAATTTCATTCGCGGAAATCGGTACCCATGTATACACAATGTTTTCGGGACTTCTACCCTGGATGCATAGGCCAACTAAATTCAATGGAGTCCATCCCATTTCTTCTCCCAAACATGGAGTATATCCCCTTTCTCCTATCAAACATCATACATATACTATATATATAAATCATAATCATATTCAATGATAATGGCTTAGAGATTAGTTTCAATTCGTCTAATCCTCATACAATTTCTATAACAATCATAGCTATTCTTCACCGATAACCCAAAACAGATATCTCTAAACAGATATACAATCTCAAAGATAGATAACTTATCCAAATTTCCATAAGTGAGAGGTAATACATATTGAACTCCACCATTTATATAAACATTCATCCAATTTCATGTTTCCAATACCAATTTCATTATTTATGCAAAATAATTATTTAAGAAGTTTTAAGGCAAAACCCCATTTTCGTCCAAAATTCCTCTCAAGTACCAAAACCACTAAAATTCTCAGAACACACCCCATCTCTATTCCCACAATCATCCTTTTGCATTTACATTACAAAACCCCTCATTTGATTTTACAATCCAAACCCTATGTTTGCTCAACATCATTCCAAGTTTCAATATTTCTTACACAACAACGAATAACTAAGTTAAAACTCATAGAAGAGTGTAAAAAGTCTCTACCTCAAGTTTAGAAGCTGAGAGAGAAAATGGAGACACTTCAAACATGTCGAAACCCAACTCTATTCGGATGAGAATGTAGCCCTCGAGATGCTCTATCTTTTTATCAAAGAGGGTAGGGTGGAGAAACCACTAAATCTAGGTAAAAAAGTAGAGAGAGAGTGAGTTTTAGAGAGAGGAGCTCTAGATCTAGGGTTTTGAGGAAGAGAGTGATGAAAAAAGGTGCTGCTGCGAACTGATACACGTATAGTCCGCTTGAGCGCAAGAAGTGACGCTCGAGCGTCAGATATAATAAGTTGTTCTGCTTGAGCGCAAAAAGTGACGCTCGAGCGTCAAAACACAAAACAAAAGGGCATTACCGCTCGAGCTCAAGAAATGACGCTCGAGCGCAGAATATACACATCCAATAGTTTTGTAGACAATAGACCAACTCTCGAGCGCCAGAAGTGTCGCTCGAGCGTAGGAAACGCCGCTCGAGCGTAGAATACACCCTCCCAGTAGTTTTGCAGACCTACAAAAATGCTGAGAGTTTACAAAGCCCGCTCGAGCGCAAGAAGTGTCACTCAAGCGGAGAAGCAAAATTCTGGGCAACAAAAGTTTGAAAATTAAGCAACCAACTTGTTCCAAACACAACCACTACAATCCAATCACCCAAATTTAAGGAGATACAATGGAAGCAAGAGGTGAACAACAACATGAAACCATGAAACCCGAGTCCAAGATACAACAAGGGTCGGGTCAAAATCGAAATCGCTATAACACAGTTTAAAGTAGCAACTGATCTCTTGAAGTTAAAAAATTATCACAGATTTGTTAGAAAATGAAAAAAGAGTGGGGAAAAAAAAAAGAAAAAAGAACACCAAGTTCTTTAGCAACGAAGCTGCAGGTTTAATTAGGGATACTACTACCATACATGCTAATAAGTTACTACACCAAGTAATTTCTTACATTCAAGAGGATAGACAACATTAGAGTAAGATTTTTACCTTTTTTTTTTTTTATTAACCACATAAAACACTAAACCTTTGGCAGTTTCAGATATTAGCTAACAACAACAATAATTGTAATGCTTCGAAATAATTATAATAAACTAACCATAATGATAATTAAATAATAACATAAATCAGAGTACGATATCCTTCAATTTCATGAAACTCAGTCGTACAAAAGAGGTGGCACATGCGAATATACATTCATAAGTCCTAACCCTGAATCTATAGCATGTGACAACAACAAATTAAAATGTAGAAGGTAAACAGATAATAAAAATGCCCTGAAGGCTACAATTTTCCAAGACAATGCTTAGTTACATCAAAAGTGAGTCTTAAGCTCAATACATATAATGTCGTAGGCTTGTACAAATATTAAATACAAAATAACAAAACTAAGCTTTCAACTCCACTGTCCTCCCAAGCTGAGTCCTTGGTTGATGCATCTTACCAACACCTAAAAATGGTTTTCCCATATAGGGTGAGCCAAAACCCAGTAAAAATAATCCAACATAACATATAAATCTTAACAAAGATATAAGGGTGAAATGCATCTGCAATGCTCATGACCGAAATGTTTTACAGTGTCTTTCCAAAACAATGTCATGTCCAGTCTATATCAAAATTCTCAAAGTCATGCTCTTTACAATAGAAAACAAAGGGGAATTCTCAAACTGATACAACCTTTCACGGATATTTCGTCCGCAAGAAACCATCAAACGGCATCCATATAAACGTAGTTTATACAAGCACTACTATTGCCATTTTACGGATATTTCGTCCGCGGGAATCGGCATCCATGTATACGCGCGTTTTTCGAGACTTTCACTCTGGACACACAAACCAACTTAATTTCGTGATACGCACATCTTTCCAACATTCACCAATACATACATATGCAATGTATTAAATGAATAACAATGTTCAATGCACAAATGAGAAATTAGTTTCAATTTAACTAATCCTCATGCAATTTCTACAACAATCATAGTTATTCTCCACTGATAGCCCAAAATAGATATTTCTAGACAGATATATAAAATCTCCAATACAGATAAACTTTCCAAATTTCAAGGTGAGTGATAATACATTTCAAGCTCCACCATCTATATCAATATCCATCCAATTTCACATTCCCAACATTAATTTCATTTATTTATACAAAATAAATATTTGAAATATTTAGGTCAAAACCCCTTTACTTCCAAAATCAAATCCAAGTATCAAAATCAACAATTTTATCACCACTCAACCTCATTTTCACTCTCATAGCCATTTTCCATACAACTATGTGAAAATTCCTCTTTTGATTTTAAACCAAAACCCTAGGTTTGTTCAAAATCCTTCAAAACCACAAGATTGTTCTACAAAAACAAATAGCTAAGTTAAAAATCATAAAAGAGTGTAGAGAACCCTTACCTCGAAGCTAGAAGACCAAGGAGAGAATGGAGAAACCTCAAGGAAGTCGAAATCCAACTTTGCTCGGATGAAAATGAAGCTCTAAGTGAGCTCTACCTTTTTCTCAAAGGGAGTATGGTGAAGAAATCAGTGGATCCAAGTGTTTTAGAAGAGAAAATGTGATTTTTAGATAGAGAGGGTCTCAACTTAGGGTTTTAGAAAGTTTAAAGAGAGAGAGAGAGAGATATATGAAAAAGTGATGTAAAATGATCTTTTTACGAACTAATATATGCACAGCTCGCTCAAGCGCAAGAGTTGTCGCTCGAGCGATCAGACACAATAAGTTGTTCTACTTAAGTACAAAATACACACTCCCAGAAGTTTTACAAAAAAAAGACAGTCACTCGAGCACAAGAAGTCTCACTCGAGCGAAGAACACTACCTCCCCAATATCTCTACAAGCCTGCAAAAGTACTGGGAGCTCATAAAGCTCTCTCGAACGCAAGAAGTTTCACTCGAGCGAAGAGGCCAAATTCTGGACAACAACAGTTTGAACTAACTAGCAACCAACCTGTTTCAAACGCAACCAAGACACTCCAATGCTCAAACTTAATGAGAAATAAGGAGAAACACGGTATGAATATCTAAATAAGACAAATGAAACCCGGATTCAAAACATCAACGAGTCAGGTCTAAACCAAGAACGCTATAACCTCTTCCCTTAAGGAATTTCATCCCCGAAATTTTAAATCAAACATTAAAATCATGTTTAAACCAATTACAACAATGATAATCAATCAATTCCAACATTATGACCCATCCTTCGGTCATTCATTCTTATCAACATGATAAATAAGTTTTCAATACTGAATATACAATTCACATTTTCAAAACATATATAATATTTATATTACATCAACATCATAAAAGTTTCAATACATGGTTAAACATTAACAAATAGGTCCAGATACTTCTCACGTACTTCCAACTTACGTTCCCAAGTTGCTTCCTCAACTCTGTGACGTTGCCATAATACTTTTACCAAAGGAATTGTCTTGGCTCGCAAGACTTAGTCTCTAGTATCCAAGACTTTCACCGGTCTCTCCTCATACGAGGCATCCTCATCTACTTCTAAGTCGATCCAATCCAACACGTGCGATGGATCTAACTCATACTTCTGAAGCATACAAATATGAAACACATTATGGACCCTGGAAAGCTGCGGTGATAAAGCCAAGCGATAAGCTACCTCTCTAATCTGCTCAAGGATCTCAAGAGGTCCAATAAATCTAGGAAATAACTTCCCACTCTTTTTAAATCTTATCAAACCCTGCCTAGGTGATATCTTCAAGAAGACATGATCTCCTACCTCAAAAGACAAAGGTCTTCTCCTACGGTCTGCATAACTTTTTTGGCGACTCTAGGCAATAACCAACCTCTTACGGATAAGTGAAACTTTCTCCGTCGTTTCCTGGACTAACTCTAGATCCAACAAAGGTGCATCACCCACCTCGGCCCAACACACAGGGAATCTACACAATCGGCTATACAAGGCCTTAAATGGTGCTATGCCAATACCGATCGAAGCTATTGTTATAGGCAAACTCTACTAAGGGCAAATGCCTCTCCCACGACCTTAAAGTCAAGAACACAACCCCAAAGCATATCCTCTAGAATCGACATTATTGCGCCCGACACATTCAATTTGAGGATGATATGCGATGCTAAAAGTCAATCTCATGCCCAAGGTCACCCATCTCACACCAAATAAGATCAAAGATGATGATGAAAATGAAGAAGAACAAGAGTCCAAGCTCTACATCAATGGCGATTGGGCCTTATCTTCTTTCAATCTTCTCAAGAATCTCTCAATTCTTTCTCTTCACCATGTTCATATTCATATTAATATATATATAATCTGTGAGTTGTTGATTTGGGTGATTTGTATATATATCATCATCACTAGGTTCATGGTGATAATGATATATACGTATGTATATTCATTTTCATTTTCTAGATATATGTGTATGATGGATAGGACAATGAGGGTTGTAGAAAGAAATGAAAGAAATGGAGAAAGAAGGGTTGAGTTGGGTTCTAACTTCTATGCTTTTTTTTATTTTTTTTAATTTTATAAATATGTTCAATTTTCTCTGGTTTGGTGAAAACAGAGACAGAGAAAATTATGAATAAATCAGAGAAATTTTGAACCAAAGAAAATTAGTCAAAAACAGAAAAATTTGTGAGAAAAATTTTAACCTAGAGAAATTTTCAAACACAAAGAAAATTAGAAAATTTGAGCAAACAAGAGAAATTTTGATTCAGAGAAATTTTAAAATATAGACAAATTTCAGAAAAATTTCTCTATGTTTTAAAATTTCTCTAGATCAAAATTTCTCTAAAAAAATATTAAAGAACCTCAACCAATATGCAAATACTGCATGTTCTTTATCCTACAAACTTAATACCAAATACCTTAAAAAAATTGCCCAAAAATAAAAATGTAAGCAAAAATGTTGTAGAGTTACATAATTAATTTTAATTATATTTGGATTTAAATTGAGTGTCCTCCTTATACATTACAACAAAATCAAATACATAAATTAAAATAATTGAAGAAAATAATATGATGAAAAATAAATGGGATTGAACAAAAATCTTCTTCAAACTCCTAGTCTCTTTGAAACCACTTTGAGTTCGAGGGGGGACCATTAGTAAATATAATAGTAAATATATCTTTTATATATATTATATAATAACATGTATTATTTCCATAATAGGATAAATAAGATAAACGCGGGGGAGGGAGGGGAGCAAATCAAATAAAACTCTAATAATAGAAAAATTGAGAGTAAAATATATTTTTTATTTTTAATAATTAGATTTGATTTATTAAAAAAAATTCAAGTTCAAATTTAACGATATATATAAAAATAAGATAATTGTGAGAGAAAAAAAATTAAATTAAATAAAACTCTAATAATAGAAGAATTGAGAGTAAAATATTTCGTTTATTTTTTTAATAATTAGATTTGAAACATTTTAAATTAAAGTTTATCATATCTTTTTTAGTATATATGTATATCCATATCCTTTTTATTTCAAAATTTACCTTTTTTCATAAAATATAAATTTTTATTAGAAATTAGAAAAAATGAAAAGGAAGATTTATAAGACTGCCAAGTAAGAAAGATAATAATAGAAGAATTGAGAATAAAATATTTTATTTATTTTTTTAATAATTATATTTGAAATATTTTAAAGTAGAATGTATTATATCTTTTTGAGTTCTATATGCACTAGTATAATACCCATGCTATGCACAGGTTAAAATAAATAACTAAAATTATTTTTAAAATTAAATTATAACAAAAACTTTATTTATAATATAAAATAAAATTTATTTAATATTAATTAGTTCCCATATAATAATTATATTTTTATAAAATATAAATATATTTTGTCTTGATGAATTTCGTAATTTTTGTTTTTCAATTTACCAATTATCTCATATCTATTATGTAAAATCAATTACCTTATCAATAAATCAAAATTGAAGAATAAATAAAAAAATAGAAAAAAATATAGAGTATCAGTGACCCCAATCTTCAACCCACTCCTCAAATAAGACTTCGATGATTTCGATTCGCTAGGTTGCTAGTTATAACCTCTAAAACAGTCTTATTAAATATTAGTTAATTATATTTACTAATATTTTAGAGGTTAGACCAATTGAACATTTTGCAAACCCTATAGCCATTTTCTTAATTTGAACTCCATATAGATCATTTTTAATTTTTGATTTTTTATATATTTTAATTGTTTTATATTAAAAAAATTTAGAACTAATATACTACACAAATAAATTAAACTGAATATGTATATAAAACAATTTAACTCTAGCCCATAGGCCTAGAGTATTTGAATGAAGATGTGTTAGACTATTTTAATGGCTAGTACCTAAATCTCAATATTTATTTAGTACGTAACTTGAGCCAGAATGATTACTTGACTTATAGTTAGCATAGTTTAAATAAAAGGTAATGCATGTACTATATGTGAATTTATAATTTTTTTTTCTCATTTGTTAATAAATTTATGCATAATCCACATTTCAAATAAGAATTTTATAAATTTTTAAGAGTTAATCACAAATTTTAAAAAATAAAATAAAATAAAAATAAACATGATACATTATAAATATGTATGAAATAACTTAATTAATAAACCATTTTTATTAAAAAATTCTATACTTAATCAAATAGTTCTTCTAGCATTTGAAAATTTAATATTTATGAGTAAATTTAATATTTTCAAATACTCCAAACATTTTTCACATTTAAAATTTATGAATAAATTTATGTAATTTTAAAATTTTATACTTTATTAAAACTTTTAGCATTACAAAATCAATAATTAAGTTTTATCAAATATGCTTTAAATCTAATCATCAACCTATTTTTTAAACAAAATTTTCAAAATTTTGACAAATATTTTTTTAAGAAAACTATCCACATATTAGTGCATCATGTTCACCATCATTATTAAGCTTATGTAACTTAGGCTCTAATCTAAATGCACCTTGTATTTTTTAAATTTTGTTTAATGTTTGGCATGACACATAAAATGGTTATAAATTATAAGTAAAATTTTAAATTATTACCTTAAAATAAATTGTAAATTTATTTGGTGCAATATAACTTTTGATAATCTATGTAACATTTTTATTGTGTAAATATACATAATGCCTCAAAAGTTATTACCAAGACGAAAGATATGAAACTCTTATATTTATATGTATTTAAGGATTTCAAATAAGTTTTAAAAAAAGGAGTTACAAATTGTAATTTAAAAAACCTCTATGTTTTAGCCAAATAAGCTATAAAAATATCAAATAAATTATAATTTAAAATTACAACCAAATAAACTATCACACAATGAAATGTAATATAATATAATATAAAAATATAATAAGTATAACATTATTTAAGAAAAAGTGCACCAACTATAAAATCTGAAAATTAAAAGCAAACCTTATAAAATTTTGAAATATGAAATCATGGAAATTACAAAACATAAATGCATAAGCAATATTATAACCATATGTATCACCCAAAAGAAGAAAAACTTCCAATGAAAATTTGTTAATAGATATGCAAATTTTCTCAACAGCCTTTATTATCCATATTTATGTACTTGATAAATATAGATTTTAAACCGTTGAACCTCGACCAAAGATATTGGAGATTTATTTTATACAATACACTTAGATTAAATAAGCATGCAATAAATTTTTAGAAATTAACATAATTGTTAGATGCATAATAGAAATAAGGATGTCGGAGGCTAAAGATTAGAAATTGATCTTTATAAAAAAACCATAAACTTACAATGAAAAAATTTATCAATTGAATTCTTCACAATTGCTCTATCACTAACAGTTACAACATTTGATGAACACCGACTCTAAGTTGACTCGATTCCAATAAGTGCAAGAGAGAAGATTTATGGGAGATGTGAATTACTTTTCACAATTTGTGATACACAATTTTAAATTTTTAAAATTGATTTAGTCTTGTTTCTTTTTAAAAGTCATAAATAAAGAGAAAATTAGATTTTTTTTAATAGTTATATGACACACTTTTAAATTTTAAAATGGGTTAGTATACTTTCCTTCAAAATTTCATAAATCATTAGATAGTTATATTTTTATTGTTAAGAAAGTGTTACCCAATAGATTTTTTTAAAATTTTTTAATAATAAATAAAAATTAATTAAGAAACTTAATATGTGCGTTTGGAAATAAATAAATAAATAATTAATTTTAAAAGCTTACTATATTGAATTTTGAAAGGAGCATTATTATAAATTTTGAAAAAATATTCTATATTAGTTATAGCATAGATAATGTGACCATTTGAAAGGTTTTATAAATTTTAGATTTTGTTGAATTGTTTATTATATTTAATGACAGATAATTTTAAATTTTAAAATAGAAAATTATATATATATTTAAAAATCATAAATTATAGAATAATTATAATTTTTTTTATGATTATAGTTGGATTTTAGTAAATTGCTTCCATAATAATGGCGCACAAATTTAAATTTTAAAATAATTAAGCATACTTTCCTTTTAGAAGTCGTAATTTATAAAATAATTAGAGTTAACCAATAATTTTTTTTTAAAATAAAAAATAATTAGATTTTAGTGAATAGCTTTCATATATAGTAACGCGCACATTTAAATTTTGAAATAGTTGAACATACTTTCCTTTTAAAAATTGTAATTTATGAAATAATTAGAGTTTTATTGTTATGATTAAATAAGAACTCAACCAATAGAATGTTTTTTATTATTTAAAAATCAAAAAATTATAAAATTTAGTTTGAGGGTTTAGAACTCCCACAAGCCTTGTCATTAGAAAGGCCCTTTTCTTTATATATAGATATATATAAAGATAGATATCCATATCTTTTTTTATTTCAAATTTTACTTTTTTTTCATAAAAAATAAATTTTTTTTAGAAATTAGGAAAAATGGAAAAGAAGATTTTTAAGACTGTCAAATAGGAAAATAATAATAGAAGAATTTAGAGTAAAACATTTCATTTATTTTTTTAATAATTAAATTTGAAATTAGCATTTATTATATCTTTTTGAGTTCTATATGTATATCCATATTTCAAATTTTACTTTTTTTTTTAATAAAAATAATAATAATTTTATAAGAAATTAGGAAAAATGGAAAGGAATATTTATAAGGCTGCCAAGTAGGAAAGATAATCTCAACTTTGAGCGTTTAGAAACATCGAAAACTATATTTGTATATATATATATGGTATAGATTTTCTTTCATTCTACATTCCTTATATTATATAAAGATATACAATATTATTAAATATTCAAAATAAAAATACACTAATATTAAATATGATATTTTCCTTTTTTGTTGACTCATCTTCATTGCCTATATATACATATTGCAATAGCTATAAGCAGCCCTTTCTCATACAACAAAGAGAGACAAAACAATGGCAACAAGATTTAAGATTTTGATCTCAGCTTGTGTTATTAATTATTAAAATCTATGATTACTAATGTGTTGATGGGAATGAATTTAATCATGCATGCTCCTTTTCCTTTTGTTTGTTTGTTTTCTTTTTCTTTTTTTCTGTTTTAGATTTAAAATATTTGACTTAAAAATGGGTCCTTTTTTGTTTGTAGTGGGATTTAGGAATTTAATATAATAGACCTGAAATTTTAAATGTTCAATACAAAATCTCACTACAAACAAAAAAAGACCCATTTTTAAGTCAAATATTTTAGATCACAAAAAATAAGAAAGAAAGAAAAAGCAAACAAACAAAAGAAAAAGGGAGCATGCATGACCAAATTCATCACCATCAACACATTAGTAATCATAGATTCTAATAATTAATAACACAAAAGCCAGTAAATTTATTTTTTAATCTTTCGTTTTAACAATTATCAAGAGCTTCAAAGAACATTGAAAGAAACTCGATGATGATGAGTGGAAATTCAACTAGTACTACAAAACAATGTCTCCCAAATGTCAGTAAAAGCCTTGTAATGATTACGCGAATTCAGCGAGAAAACACTCCAACAGCTGCTCCAAATCTCTCGCCTCAAACATTTGCTTCTCTAATATCATCTCCATCATTGATCTTTTGAAATTCTCATACAGGTCCTCTAATTTCTTCACCATCGCGAAGCTCTTCTTCACTTTTCCCTCCGCCGCAAACAACGGTATCAACTTCTTCAACCCCGACAACCTCCCTAGTGACTCAATCTCTGGTGACCACACATTTCCTCCTTTCGAAATGTTGCATTTCGCTCGCTTCATTCTCTTCTTGTGATTTCGTGAAAACGAAACTAGCGTTACGATCCCTTCTTCTTCCTCGTCTCTCTTGTCGCCAAACAACCTACTTTCGGTCGAGGAAGTGCTAATATGATGCCGTGTCGTCGCTTTCTTTTTTTTGCTGTCATTTCTTCTTCGCCGCCGTGTGCGGAGGAGGAGGAGGGAAGAGGTCATTGTCAGAATCGCCAGAGATGGAGGAGTTGTAGATTACACGACGCGGCGTCTCGTCCCACTTGAATTCCGGTGATTCGGTGAGGTCATCTTCAAAGGTGTACTATGTATCGAACCCACAGCCGACGGATGAGAAGATGGACACGTGGTGCTTGAAGGAGGAGCGGTGGGGTTTGAAAGTGGGTGGGGTCGTCGACAGGCAGTCAATGAAGACGGAGTTTGGAAAGAGTTGAAGGAATGACGGGACATGATTTTCTAGGAAGTTGGAAGGGTTTCTGGAGTGGCAGAATTGAAAGGATGAGATGATTCGAGATTTTGACATTGTTTTGTCTCTTCATTGTATGAGAAAGTGGTTACTTATATGTACGGATTAGCTATTGCAATATGTATACATAAGCAATGAAGATGAGTCAAAAAGAAAGAAAAATATCATATTAAATATTTAATATTATTGTGCATTTTTATTTTAAATATTTAATATTATTGTATATCTTTATATAATATAAGGAATGTAGTTTTCACTAGAATTAAAGAAAACCTATACTATATACTATATACTATATATATATATATACAAATGTAATATAGTTTTCGATGTTTCTAAAGTCTCAAACTTGGTCTCTCATTCAAAGTTGAGATTATCTTTCCTAGCAGCCTTATAAATATTCCTTTCCATTTTTCCTAATTTCTATTGTAAATTATTTTTTTATGAAAAAAAAGTAAAATTTAAAAGAAAAAAGATATGGATATGGATATACATATAGAACTCAAAAAGATATGATAAATACTAATTTCAAATATTTTAAATCTAATTATTAAAAAAATAAATGAAATATTTTGGTTGATGTAACGTTGGCCAGTCTTCCTGCCACTTAAGTTCATTCACAAGGTTTTTTTAGGATTTTAACACTTGTTTCTTGCTGTGTGTGAAAGCCTACAAAAGGTTTATCAAACAGTTCTGAAAGTCAGTTCAAAGTCGCTTTGCTTTTCTCTCTGCGGGAAGTGAGAGCATTAAAAGCACAAATATCAGTCTCTTGAGACTGGGGACACAGAAAATGTTACAGTATCAGGACTCATTAAGCATTGCCCATTGTTGATGAGAGGCTGATTCCAACATCAATTTTGCTTCCTACTCGGTGGCCTCATCCCCAAACCAACGAAAAAGTCATATACCTTCCCTTACAGCAAATCCATACATATATCCATTCATGTGTATATATTCATATTTTGTGGGTTAGTGAATTAAATTTAAGCCCTTGACTATTCATTGTATGTGAAGTCCGCACGTTAATCACATTTTCATTGCTTCACTTCACCCATCCTTGATCAATTTTTGAATCCATCGTTCCGGACAATGAGCCCAAATGTTGCAGGACAGAAGGCCACATGGTCCCGTTTGTTTGGAATTATAGGGAAGGGATTGGGATTGATACTGAAATGAAACCTACTATATGGGATGTTTGTTTTGAAAGATGGGAAGACGACTCCAAACGGGGTTGATAATTGAAATGGTTGCTGAAAAGAAAACCAGGAAAGGAAAGAGAAACCTATGAGACATTTGTTAACAGCTCGCTACAGATTTATCTATTTAAACAAATAAATTCTATTTACAGTAAAAATATCAGTCCGGCCCTCTATTCAAACCAGGGGTTTTAAATACCGGCAGTTATGTATTGTATGGGCCATTAAGTAACAGGATTTTGGACTTCTGATACCATTATTCACTAATATATCGACCAATACTGTCCAATTTCGACCAGTACACCGATGTTTATACATGTCCCTATGCTCTTGTTTAAATCTATGCTCCTGACCCTACATGCTAATAACCAAAACCCACCACAATTCCATTTATCCTGCGGAACTATTAAATTTATAGGTTTCTTTTTAACCTGTAAAGGAACAAAAGAAAATCATGTGCCACATAAATAAGGAAATTGATTGACCACAAACAAATAGAACAGAAGGAAGTAGACTTACTGGGAAGGTTTCTTAGTACAAGTACACTTTTAGATTGTCAGCTTTCACTGATTAGAGTGTTTAGTCGATCAACTGCAGACTGTATTTTGTGCCTTTCTTCAAGGACCATGTTGTCTTCCTCAGATGACTGCATTATGATCATATGGAAGAGAATTAACTTACATGTGCATGGAAACACAACTGATGACTAGTTGCTAAAAGCATAAAATGGTGTTGGGCTATTTAGTCACTAGCTGTTCAAAGATAGAACTGATGTGCTGCAAAATCAGATTTAATTTAGTAAGAAAAGAAAATTAACTCCAATAATTTAAGGCAATGTGAGCATGTTAATTAACCAAACAGTGTAACATTTTAAGTACTTACCCTAAGAATGAAGCTCCTTTGGGAAATATATGTTTTGGACATGCTCAGAACTACTGCTTTTGTTAGAGAATGAAATTTAGCAGAGGGAGGAAACTGGCAAACAAGGAAGTAGTGATTACATCAAGTAGTGACTACCCTTGTAAATATACTGACAATCATGCTCCACTAAAATCTCAATAACCTTTATTTTCTAGTTCCTTAAAAGTTCAACTCAACTTAGCTCAACTGGACAAACCTTGATCCCTGTTACTAGGGTTGGAAACATAAAATTGTCTCCTCTAATTGAATCCATACATAAATATAAACTCGAGAAAGTTCACAGGTCTGTGTCCTTTATCTTGACATCAATCCATGCCTCATTTGGCCTACTTCCTTCTAAACTTTCAATTTAGATAAAATCACTCTTTTTGTGACTTTGCATCAGTTGGGCTTCTTGCACACAATAATACCATCTTCATCGGCTTTACCTAAATTGATATTCAACTGATCCCAGTTTTAACTTCCTACAGATGCATTCACTTCTTATTCTATCATCTCTTTTAACACCTTTGACTCATCTTAACGCTCTTCATTTCAACAATTACTCAATTTTTCAAACATATTTCTTAACTATCCAACTTATATTCTAAGAAGCACAGACACAACCCAACACGATAATTTTCAAAAAATGCAAGACACAAAACGTGAGGGATATGCATTAAAATATATGATTTTACATATTTATTACATGTCATATATAAAAATATATCATCCAAATATAATAAAAATGCAAAATAATACTAATTTATTATAAATCTACATTTTTTTTGGAACAAACATTACTGTTTTTCTTTTATCATTGTATCTTAAATTAATTTGCTCAAATTTATAATTAGTTTCATGTGTTTTAAGCGAGAGCATGTTTCCCAAAGTGTCCAAGTGTGTTTGGGTCTACAAATATTAAAATAATTAAATTAAAATTAAAAACACGCTTTGGACAAGTTTCTGTCAAGAAGTGTTTAAGCGAGAGCATGTTTCCTCAAGTGTCCAAGTGTGTTTGGGTCTACAAAATTAAAATAATTAAATAAAATTAATATAACACGCTTGGACAAGTGTCTGTCAGGAAGTGTCCGATGACTGTGAGTGTCCAACATGGATCCAATACAGATAAGACATGAACATGCTAGTCCATGCTTCTTAACTTATATCATATTAAGCAGTCATTTGATTTCATTGTAGCTAATAAATATACATTTTTATCATCAACAAGGCATGCTGCTGTCACTACATAAGGGTCTACGAGTATAGAAATAGGAAACATTAAATGAATTCTGGAAACAAACCTTCCAATCTTGGATTATTATATTATAGATCAAGTTCTAGACTATATAATTTTATTGTCCTTGAAATAGAAACATATACACAAAGCTCAGTTCACTATAAAAAACAAAATGAGCAAATTTTGGATAATGTTTTGTTGCCTTAAAATGAAAGATAAACTTTAAAGGTAAATAGGAGGACAATGATGTCTCTTGCTTTAGGTGCAAAATCATACCTGTACCACAAGTATACTCTGTAAAATGAAGTCAATATCTGTCTTGCATGATGAAAGAATTTTCCAGACTTTAACATCCTTATGCATCAGTAGGACAACAGAAACAATTGCAGTTATCCTACTCTTTTCAGTTACCAAAGATCCCATCTTCCTTAAAACAAGATTGAGTAGTTTGTTGCTCCTATAAAACAAGATATAGCAAGGCAGGAAATAATAATGTCTTGTGCTTCTAAGGACTGGGATGCGGGATTCATCATCATCTTCTGGAAAGCACTGCATCAGAAGTAGAAAGATTCAATATTAAGTGGGTATTGTGACCAAAAGTAGAGGCCAAAGAAGTAGCATGATAAAACAATAAAACATCTCCCGAAGATATACATGCCCATAGCTTTTGCTTGGGCCCATGGAGCACCAAGGACCTAATTAGAAAATAAACTACAAAGACTAACCATGATCTTTTTTTTGGTTGCAAAGTCTCAATCAAAAATATGTGGGAACAATTCAAAAAAACCAACCACCAAAAAAATGTGGAAAATATTTTGAGGATTCTTTACATCTGGAAAACGAATGCCAGTAATTGATGGATGACAAATAAATATTATACTAGCATATGTTGGTCCAGGGGCATGGAGGAGGCTTGGTAACCAAAAAATGGTTGTTAGCTCTAGGACATAAGGTCACCACTACTTTTTTCAGAGTAAGACCGGTTAAACAAAATGCCTTGGCAACATGGCTCTATATGGAGTCTTCTCGATTGAGCCAGTTTTTGTGTTCTACGTGCTACGATGTTGAATAATCTGTAACATACTCACAGGTTAAAGCTTGAATGACCTTCAACAAGGGTTGTATCCAAAACCAACGTAGAAATTAGAGAATATATACGATGAGAAACCTCTATGGAACTTTGCAAAATAGACAGTCAGTCACTTTTTGACCAACAAAAGCGGTGTCTCTTGATAGCATATGCAACAGTGACTAGGCCCAGATGATTATTTACGAAACCTCTAGTCTCCATATAGTCTTTGTACACATTTTCTCAAAGTTAAGGGATTTAGTTCTTGCAATCTGTCCCACCAAATGGTAGCTATAGCTATAGGAAGACTTGGTGACATAGACGGGTCAGTGAATAATGGCCTTCGTTGCTCAGATGGAGAGAGGAATCTATGATTCACTTTTTGGGAAATTGTAACAAATAATTTCAATAAAATATTTCAATTTCTTAATTTACTATGTTCAATTCAATTCTATGTATACTTCTATCCATATCATAATTGAATGTACATAAATGGCTGTACTGGTGCTCTTATTTGAAATAACAACTATTCTACGATGTTTTTAAGTGGTGCTAATGATTTAACATTTATCTTCCTAGAGTTTCAAGGACCGCTACTACTTGTTAAATTAGGCTTGGGATGAACAGAGAGAAGGCAATCTGGAGGTAAAATTATTTTCTGGTTTTTTCTTTTTTCCACCCTTGGGTGGAGAGAAGGAACCATTCTAAATTGCTAGAATCTTAAATAATAAAGGTGTTCATGAAAACCAACACTGCCAGCTAAATTAGACAGAATTAGTAATTTGATATGATGAGACAATCCACAATGCTCATTGTAATCTTTATAAATTGATTGCAACAAAAGTTCAAGGAGAATAATTACTTACAGACACAACATCAATTAAGTATCCTGGAAGGAAATTGCTTAGATTGATAATACTCTGTTGAGAAAATCTCGTGGGTCTAGCGTCAAGTGCGACAAGCATCCTGAGCAGAGCACATAAATTGTCTAAAGCTGGGTTCAGTGTCTGAAATAAATAAATAAAAAAAGGGGACAGGGCTACAGTAAGGAGTTTATTTTTGCAGACACATCAACAGTAACAGAAATAAATAATAATAATCAATGGAATCAGCGAAATGAGGAAGAAATAATACAATATGGAGTCTAAAAACATAGTAAACAACAGATAATGAGACGAGGGTGATTGAGTCAACTCACTATCTGGTCAAGAACTACTTTCTCTAGTATCTGGAAAACAAGACAATAATCACCCATCTGTAACAAGCAAGAGCAGACGGCACGAGTGATTGACTTAAAAATTCCACAATTTGAGATCTCATCATTCTCCAACATAGGACAACTCTTTTCTGCATAACACAAGCCACGCGTCATACTAAATATAACCAACTCATTAATTGAAGATCTATTTCAGAAGCAAAAAAATTCTCTCTTAAAAGAAATTATAAATAGTGATATTGGTAGATGGAGAAACAGGAAAGCATATTTTTCTTCTCCTGATAAAGAAGACAGTTATGAAGTTTCAACCACATTAGACATATACTTTGCTTATAGCCATAGACAACTGACAGAAAATCTTGTTTGCATGGAGAAGCTCAATATTTATAAGCAAACTCAAGGTCGAGTTCATTTTCTGTCGGTTTAGTATTTAATATTTATTGTATTTTTAATTAGAGGTTAATTAAAAGTTTTTAATTTATTTCCTTTTTCTTAGGGATTCTAGTTTCCTGTTTTTATTAGGTTTCAAGCTTATAAATATTAAGTTTTTTGGCATTGTATTTTTCAACTTTGGAATAATATTGAGTGTTTAATGCTTTGGCCGTTGTATGAGGGTTGTGGCCCGTGTGCTCTTCCTCTCTCTTGTTTCTTGTCTTTTCCTATGCTGTGTTACATCACACGGATAGTAACTTTATTGGTTTTGTGCTCTTTGGCAGTTAACACTGAAGATTCTATTTAGAACACAGAATGCCTCGGGAGAGATGGATGAACCTCAGTGTTAAACAAAATAAGAGCAAACAACTAGGGCAAACAACTAGGCCTTCTTATTTAGGAATTTTGAAGCTCCATTTAAAGATAAATTAAATGAAGAAAATTGGAGAGAAAGGAGAAAAAACAAGTTTAAAAATCATAACATTAGAGTCACCAGGCTTCATCACAGGAAAACAATCTCATATTCTTCAAGGTGTTATCACTTAGAAATACAAGGAAATAAGTTATGTGTTGAAATGGGAAAGAAAAAAGTTTATGATATAACTAGAGATTATGTGAAGACTCCACAGGAACATGGAATTAAAATTTTAAGAAAAAATCTAGAGCACAAAATTAGCAATCTCTGCTTATATGGTGGAGATTGTTGATATATGGTGCCATCTAAAAGTTTTAAGTAATAAAGAGCTTGAGACGAATGATTACTCATCAGAAAATATAAACATCCCACCAAGAGATTACCCTCTCATCCAAAACTACTGCTTCTGTCACAAAATTACCAAATTACCATTTAGTAACAACACAAAACTGGCAAGGGAACAAAGACTTCCACCAACAGAAAATTTTATCAAATTGAATTCATGCATACAGCAGGCAACAGAACCCATATATGAGAGATATCACTGAAAACTAACTGGGTGACAAAGTAAATGTATCCAACTTACCAGCATAAACTTTGAAGCATGAGAGTAAGGTAACAAAGAAACTAATGTGGTCGGCAATTTGAATATGTCCAGCTTTATAGGACGAATGCAGAACCTCTATGATTCGAAATATTACAATTGGTTCCAAACCATCATCTGGAATAAATTGGGAAGTAAGATGATTAGACAAAGAATAAATAAGGCCAAGTTTGGCATAACCTAAATAATACAAAAAGTCACTATCCTATTTAAGTCACATCATCTTATTTAAATCACATCACCTCTCTAACACATCATATCAAACCCAACCCAAACCCAACCCATATAAGCCAATAAGTCAAAAAGTGCACTTTTTTAGAACATCCCAAACCAAATCTAAATAAACACGCTCAACAGAAAAACAATGACATAGTTATAGCCATCTTAAAGTGCCAATTTTTTAAGTTGCATTGCTATCACCAACAAATATATTCCCTAACTTGGATTTTTCCTCACCAACATCAATTTATCAATTTATTTAATAAAAGCGGATAACTTTGTTAGTTCAGTATATCACTTTAGTATTCACCTGTTTTTCAGCTGCATCCATGGGCACATTTACCCTTAAAATGAGAGAAACACTTTTCAGTTGTAAATGCGGTGTTTTAGTGCTACACAAACCTTTCAATAAATGGGTTGTTGATGTATTTAAAAATAAAGCCACTTGCAGTTAAAATAATGGAAATAAAAACATGTACAGCATAAGTTGACACATATACAGGATGAGTCTAAGCCATTGCTGTCAGTACTGAAACCACGATCATACACCCAGCATCAAAATGACAGAAATGGAACAACATAAACTTGTCAATGCATCTAAGATAATCCATTATGAAATTCGTCATGGTGTTTGAAACAACAGATGTACTCACATAAGCAGCACCAAGCTAATGACTTGAGCAGAAGGGAGTCCACATGAGAGAAATAATAAAGACAACAGATAGAAAACTCCTGAGCATCTCTATCGAGTTTAACAAAAGGACCATAAGATATATTTCCTGCAACACCAAAAGTCACCAAGAAGTTAACTAAAAGTTCTCTAATCTGCAATACAAGTATATTTGGCCAATATAAAATTTTCAGACTTAATTCTTACTTTCACCCATGCAATTACAGTAAAATTCTGCCAATGAGTCCTGCATGTTGTCATACTCCTGTGCAAAAGAAAGTGTTTGCAACAGCACATTGTCCCAGCCGAAGTAGAAGACTCAGTACACTCTGCAACAAGCATTGCAACCACTCAGGGAAAAAATACCCATGTGACAATTGGATATGAAAACTAGTATCTAGGAAGCTAACATTCTAATGTCATCATCTCCAATTTCTAGAGAAGATTTTAAACAAGCACTTGTTAGATAAAGTAAATGCATACACTGGAACGTAATGGGTGTTTATCATCTAACATGATTAGCAGCAGAGGAAGCTCTCTCATCCAAGTAATCTGATAGTCTAACAATTCTGGATCACTTGCATCTAGCTGCTTTAAGCCTTGTCTCTGTGATTTGCATAAAAAAATTGGATTTTAGAGTTGAAAGTAAAAAGAACAAAGAAAAAGAAGTAGAAAAAAAATTACTATCTACATGAGAACAGCCAAATGAGTTTGTCTTGTCCACCAAAGAATGTCAAAAGAAATCAACATAGATACAAAGACGCAGACTTGTGATGTTTGTACGCAAACAGCCAAAGGCTTTACAAGAATGTAAAACGTGGATAACTGTAGACAATACCATAAACTATAAAATATCAAATATCAAATATCAAATTACAAGTATAGAGCGCATTGTAGAACTATAAAACCAAGAGCTTACCGGAACCAGCATTTGTTCAATTGCAGAAAGGCAAACCCATTTCAGTGAAGACTCTAGATTGCAACTTTTGAAAGTCTCTGTAAAAGCCTGCAATTGAAGTACCAACCATTCAAAATTACAATTATAAAATTCAAAATTTTTTCAGGAACTCCAACATCTTAGAGAAAAGATCTAGAAGTACAGGATCACCAAAGTTCTTAAACAGATGCCATCATCAAAAGAAATGAAAAAAATTTGAGATGAGAAATGGCTAAGAATAGCCCCTAGTACCCAACTTATTTGAGAAAAAATAATGCAAACCTGTAGAATACGAGACTTCCAAAAACCTGCTACTTGCAATACAAGTTTCGGAATAAAAGGAATTAGTGAAAGTATGTGCTTTTCATGGAATGCTTTACCAGACTCTGTGCCACTGCATATCTGCAATTAACAAATACCAAGTTACCTTGAATTACTGAAAGAAAAAATCATCCCAAAAATCTCTGAAGTATGGAGACCAGATGCCAAAAAGGCAACAAGAAGAGTAAGATTTAAAGCCTTGAATTAGCACCCACTCCACATCCACCTCAAAACAGATGATATAAATTGACAGATCATATTAGATTTAGGCTGGCCTCGATCTGGGAACCAATCATTCAACAAGCACCCTCTCTATTGAGACCAGCTTGCATTAAGATGGTTGACAGATGGTTCAGTGTTGAGAAATCAGACTACGAAGATTATGGCATGGAGTCTCTGATCATTAGACTGCGATAAGGACACGAGCATATAGGTAATTTCATATGAGACATTTGTGACATTGCACAAGAAAATTTTGGTTTAATTTTGACTATTGTATATGTTGTCTTTAAGTTAGAGAGTGTTTGGGATAATCTAATTAAGTATACTTTTTGACTTTTTACAAAAAGACATGAAATATGGGTTAGATTTGAAGTGATGTGGTAGAGAAGTGATGTGACCCAAATAGGATAATATGCTAAAATAGCATGCCAAACACTCCCTTAGTCTCATTACTTAAGTCAGTTTTCAGTTCACAATTAGGTGTCACCGTATTTTCAAATCATGGGCTTAGCTGCTTAGGTGGTTTTAATGACCAATATTTCTTGTTAGTGGTTGCTTGGTTGGGAAGTGTATATGCTTTAGTTTAGTATCATTAAAGTTAGTTAGCATATTTTTGCTAATATTTATTATAATGATAGGCCAAAATCCGACTACGCTCTTGTGGTTTGGCCATGGGGCACTTTACCTCCCCAATTTTTAAATATATGCAAACTCATCCTCACATGGTTTAGGGCTAAAGTGTTACCATTACAAATTCCATCCAAATTAACAAAAATTGTGACATGAGCCTAATTTGAGAAGGCACAGATCTCTGTTTGTGTGTTGCCCAAGAACCCTAAATTTCATGTTCATAACGTGAAGTTTGAAATTTAGTTGTAAATAATTTGCTCTCTCATACCACTTCACCAAAACATTTCTTCTTCATCGTTGTTCATTTGAGGTATGTTGACATAACCAATTTAATTTTATTGGTTGGTAACCTATGGAGCATGGGCACTTTGAAAAACAAGTTGTACCCATGGTTGTTAAAATCGGGATCCGGATCGTAGGATCCTACGATCCTACTTTGCCAAAACGATCCAGATCGTTGTAGGATCGATGTTATAACAGGATCGCAAGTAGGATCATGTAGGATCGTATGGGATCGTGTATCGCAAGTAGGATCGTAGATTTTATGATTTTTCACCTTATTTTTAATATGTATCATTTTTATTTTTATTTTTATCTTTTTTTTTAATAGAAAGTAGGATCTTACGATCCTCGATCCGATCCTACGATCCGATCCACCAAACCCTCTCACCGATCCTACTTAGGATCCCGATTTTAACAACCTTGGTTGTCCCCGTACCGGGTCCTTGCCGACGTATAGTACTTCGTAGGGTACTTCTGCGTACGTACCGAGTACACGAAACATGTACCCAAGTTTTTTCTTCTTAATTTTTAACGTACTCAAACGCATTCTAGTATATATACAAGCAATACCATACCTCAATCGAAACAATACTTTCTTCTACTGCAAAGAAAAAATTCCTTTTACTAGACTTCTTTTTTATTTTTTATTTTATACTTACCATGATTTTAAAATTAAGCTATGGTTATAAGTTATTTAGTATAATGGCATTTAATTTTGGTTTATACCTTTACTTTTGGCATTAAATATTAATTGTAGGTTGAAACTTAACAAATTAAACCATTTAATCAATTTTTTCATAACTCCAAATTAAAAATAAATATTTTTTTACAAATGTACCAAGCCGTATGTATACCCTATTTTTTTGAGATTTTACTGTATTGATATACCCGTATCATACCAATACTCGTACCCATGCTTCATAGCTGGTAACATTCAGTTCAATTTTTTTGAAAAATTCCATTGTTGGTTGAATAATTGGCTGATGTGAAATTGGTTGGACATTTCCATAGTTCACTGGAAAAATTCAAGACGCTTGCTAAACCAATTGGAATGGAGTCTAGAGCAATGTTTATTAATTTGATGAGCAATGTTTACCTTGCACTGTATATTCAATGGGCGATGTTGTTAGGGTGGTTCAATCTGCTGGTGGTGGTGGTGGTGATGATTGTGACCCAGTGGAGAGGAAGATGCTGCTACAGTGAAGAGGGTATATTACTTATTACCAGGTAACCAATTTTTATTAGCTGCTAGAGAATAGTTTTCTCAATGCGTGGCATTAGGGTGTTCACAGGTCGAGTCGGCTCGGGTTCACCTCAACTGGCCAATCGAACCGAACATGTCGGAGGAAGTATGAATCACCCGCCGTAATCGTCATGATAAATCGAATGATCAACCAAACCATTCGGTTTGGTGGTCGGATCGGACGGTTGATACATACACAGCAGTGTTATCTTTTTTCTTTCTCAACAATATCCAAATAGAACTCAAAATAAAATATATATACAACTCAAATACATAAATAGTGATTTAGTTCAAACAAAAACTCTTAGGCACCAGATCAAAAGAAAGAATTATGAAGAAAAAAAATTGATAATAGAGTACAATACTCACACATTATCGCAGTGTCACTATCATTGCCACTTGACACCATTGGCATGCACTAATTCTTCATAAATCAAGTAAGAGAGATACAATTAAAAGTGATTAATCATCCTCATTAATTTTTAACTATCACCAGCTCCCACTTCGTTATAAGGTTTTTGATAGATCTGAAGGGTTTCGATAAAACTTAATTGCCACTGCGTGAGAGAAAGAAGAAGATGAGAGAGACAGTGAAACTGTGTGTAAGAGAGAGAGAGAGAGAGAGAGAGACCAAACAGTGGGAGAATGGGTTTAGAGAGGGAGACGAAAGAGGGAATAGTCAAATGTTTTGAATAGAATAAACTAAAGATATTCTTGGGTTTCTAAAAAAATAAAAAAATAAAATATTCTAAGGATATAGAGGGACAGAGGGGAGAGAGAGAGCCAAAAGTTTTCCCAGGAAAAAAAAAAATCTAGGCATATCCACGGACAGGAGAGAGAGAGATGAAAAGTTGTATTGGTAAGTGAATAAATTTATTATTAATCTTGAGAAGTGGGGATACAGGTCATCACTGTCTTTGAAAAGACCAAAGAATTCTTGGGAAGGAAAGTGGGTCTCTATCAATATAGCAGGACATATTTATATTGTATAATAATATAATAATAATTCAGGCGGGTCAGGTTGAGTGATTTTTTCTGCAAGTAGTCCGACACTCAACCGAAAATTAAAAAATTTTGAAGTATACGAACCGCAGTCGACCGAACAATCAGTCGAAACCGTCCATCATGTATTCGGGTCGGTCGGGTCGGGTCGGATATTTCGGGTGATTCGGATATTTGAACACCCCTGGTGGCGATACACAGGAAGTGTCACAAAAACAAAAAGTCTCGGCTTGAAATTCCAAGATCACAAAGCCTCTAGCGCAGTTAGCGACATCTCCATGTTCTCAAATTACAGCAAAACAATGACAACTAACACGCAAATGCTCTTTCCACATAGTTGGTTCCAGAGTCTTGAAATAAATAATGAGTATATTAATAACTCATCTACTTGTTTCACTCAACTCACAATCTTAAATTCATGTGTTGCCGATAAAGGCTTGACAGATTCTACAGAAAAAACCTTCAAAGAACATGAAATTCAATAGTTCAAGTACCATACCTCTTCAGAGAGAGCACATGCAATCTAATTCAAGAAATTTTTCTAACAAAGCAGCAGGACATTGCCAGTCAGTTGTGTGTAAAAAGATTTCTGTAATTAGAATATTGATGGCGAAATATTTATCATCATCCTGTTTCAGAAAATAGAAAGAAAAAAAATTTAATCCATGCTACAATGACAGGGAGTGCAGTTAGAAGAGTTTCTACTGCAAAAATACTAGAGATCCCTAATGAACTACACACTAACTTACCAACTACTCACAATTGAGGTGTGGACCCCACATGTCATTGTCATCATTGTGAGTAGTTGGATTATGTATAATCTATGGAGGACAGGCACCTCTCCTCTCCAAAGATCACGATTAGTGTCCAAAACACATGTCAAACGCAGACAAACGCAGACACTGTCGGACACGCTGGAGGAAGGCCCCATCTTGTTTTTTTATCCCCCTTTTTTTCACCGGAGTAGCAGATGCACGGCTGATAAGTTTGCTAAAAATAAATATTGGACATATAATAAATATATAAATATCCAAATATATAACATATATTAAATATATAAAATTATATGTTTTGCATGTGGCCCCGTGTGTGTGTTATTTAAATTCAAAGGAAAAACTAAAGAGGGAAAAACACTATAGGAGCAATAAAAAACATTATAACATCATATTTAATACAACCGTACCTTTCCTGAAAGGTGATGTGTTGGGTTGAGGGGGAACAAATCAAATAACTTCTTTAATGACGATGGCATGATAGTTTGACCTCGTATGGTTGCATCCAATCCTTCATAAGGCAGCATAGACACTTGTAGCTCATGCTGACTGTTATCGATCCCATGAGCAAAGAACCTGACTACAAGGTCTATGCTCTGAAGTATAAATAGCATACAATCAAATGATTGCACATCAAGGTGTCGCATAGTATGAACCAATCGAATAAAATCTTGGAAACAACTAAGTAAAACGGGCATAAGGTCCTTTAGTTTCTTTTTGATGACAGAAAATCCTACAAAGCCAAAGAGAGCAGCAGGTAGAACATTAAAATCATTATTATCTCACTTTATCAAAAAATAAAAAATCAAAATCATACAAGAAAAATGTAACCCAAAAAGAAAAGTGCAAGGACCATCATGAATTACAGAAAACTTCATGGTGCTGGTCTAGGACCTAGGTAGTCCAAAAAATCATACAGATTCAAACACAGAAACATTAAAATTCAAAGATTAAAATGACCTAAGAAATCTGATGCAGACAGCAGTGGAAGATGCAATGGGGAAAACGTTAAAATTCAAGGTATAATGTCCTTTCACTTACCAGCAGCATGTTTAGGTGTGTCAGGCTCAAAAGCATGTAAAATCCCTTGTGCAGCATCATCCTAATACATAAAAAGATCATTATATACCCAGAGTGTTCTAGGGTTTGTGTTTTGGCTCTGATACCAAAAAGAATGAAAATAATTATTTGGCTTACCTATGAATGAGGTAGAGCCTTGTATTTATAATGAAACAATATTACAAAATAGAAAACAAACAAAATAGAAAATGAAGATAAAAAAGGTATTAAATCTGTGATTGACACAATCACAGATTTTATACACACTACCATAATTACAATATCACTCTTTCCTAATTCCAACACTACCATAATTATAATATCACTATTTCCTAATTCCAACAGTTACTGATGCAAGATAGTTGACATGCCGGACAGGGGCATAATGATTTACATGCAATTGGCACTACAGTGTCCATTCAAAAAACCATAATAAAAAATTTACTCCAAGTTGTCAAAAGAGGATTATGCCCTAACCAGCCAGGAGTGAAAGATTATAAGGGACTAACAACTCAATTCAAAAGAACTTTTTTAACTATTCGGCCCTGTTTGATTTCTGGATTGGGAGGACGAGAGAGAGAGAGAGAGGAAAAAAACATAGGGCCCCCAATTGTCCCCTAGTCCATGGTTTGGTTGGCCTTTTGTTGCCTGGGATAAGGCCCCCTGGATTTCTTACTAATTGGGATTGTCTGGATGAGCTTCCAGATTATTCCCCCCTTCACCAAATAGCAAATTATCTGAATTAAGCAGTGAGTTCAGGGCTTAATGCTAATCCCAATATACAATTATATTTTATAATATCAAAATAGTAAGACATTAAACATTCTATGTTATTGGAAAGGAAGTGTGACCAAAAATTCTTGACATCTATTTTAAAAAGGTCATATACACAAATAAATTGGAAGTTTTAAATTTAGAATACTAAAAATTTAACAAAGGAAGGATTATAGGTATACACATTATTTTTATTTTATCATTGATCCTAAGTTATTTTCTTCATTCATGCAATAGTATCTAACTTATAGTCACGTGTCCCCAAGTTTCTGAAGCATGCCTGGTTCTAAAAATAAAAAATAATGACGACACATTTAGACTTGTGTCCAACACATGTAGAGAGTGTCCAACGAGTGTCCAATGCGGATGAAATGTTCTTGGAAGTGTTAGTGTTCTTGGCCCACACCTCTTTCCACTAATTTGAATCCTCCCTTCCCAGCATTGTCTTCAATCTTCAGATTGAATGTCGCCCACTCAAATTGAAAGAGAACAGTCCCACAGAGAAACACATCGATACTCACAAACCTATTGCAAGAACAAGGAGTGGTCAAAGGGAAGGCTATTTGTCCTAATTTCTAAGCCAGTCCAGTATAGCTCATTTACTAGGAAACAAAAACAAGCTACATCTACATTACAATAAAATTGATGCCAGCAAAATATGAAATTCATATGGAAACATCACATTCAAGTTCAGCATCTTAATATCCTAGACTAGAAGTGGTGAGATTCCTCTAAATGTTAATAAACAAGATCAGGCAAAAATATGAAAAATTGACAAAATAGAAGTAGGAAACCAAGGCTAAAAAATGAAAGCTTCGAACAACTTCTTTCAAACAACATTGTGTTACAAATATAAATGAAAATGCACAAATTAAATAGTCCTCTAGGTTGACAGCAAGAAAGTACCTTTTCACATGGTGAATCATGATCTGCCTTATTACTTGGCAACAATAACAAGCAGTGAACTAGCCCTGCAAGAACATTCTTAAGCTTGCCCTTGTCCTGTAAATAGAACTGATTCTTTCGTAATACATCTTCGTAGTTTTGGAAAATCTGTTGATGGCGTATCAAATGAAGAAAACTATTACAAACATGAGCTTCAAATACAAATCAATTGACAAACAAATTTGACCAGTCACAATATTTGAGTAAAATAATAAACAAGAGGGAGGAAGAGGAAAAAGAAAGAAAGAAACAGAAAGGAAAGGAAAATAAACAAACTAATGGAATCATTACAAACATTACCACCTACAAAAGTTGTAATAGCAAGAACAAGTTTCAAAATTAATAAAGGAAAAACCAGTATCTACTTCACCAAATTCACACATAAAGAAACAGCCATAGTATTCTTTTGGGTGAATCAATTGAGCATATGATAAAGAAATATATAGCTCGAGTATTGTTGACTTGAACCTTAAATACTATTTTAATAGAGAAAATCACATAGTTTGGTGTGCCTCAGAAGCAACTACTATCAAGAAATGGAAGAAATAATAAATGCATACGTCAACATCAAGTAATTAATTAACTCACAACACTAATATTTTACCAAAACAAATAATTTAACTACCTTTTCAGAATATAAGGAAAAGGACAATGGGTAGTACTGAACAACAAGGTCAAAAAATTTGAAAGCCATCAACCGAACATCAATTGCCAAATGTGTCATTGCATTGAAAATATATGCCATCATCAGTGAAATGAAAGGTCCTTGATTGTCCTGCATAAAAAAGGCACAGGATCAGCTACAATGGACAGAGAACCAGCTACTATGGACAATTGAAGAAATCAACAGTAATAATCAAACAATTAAAGGGAATGTCTTCTCAAGATCTGCTCTTGCTAGAGTCAGAAAACCTGCAGATGTAATAAAAGTACGAAACACACAGAAGCTAAAGGGTTGCAAACCGAGTGAAGGAGTTCAAATTTTGACTTTTGGAAGCGGGCACCCATTTCTGAGTTTTTGCTTCACTAATGCACTCTCCCACATTAAATTCAAGCATCAGCCCAGCTAGTGATGTTTTAACCTTTTCAAAATTTTGTTTAAATTTTTAAACATGAAGAAAAATGGCATATATTTCATAGATTCTCTGGCACTGTGGAACTGCCTGCAAGGAGGGTGCTTTGGTGTTTGGGGGAGGGGTCCAAGAGGGCCCAGTGGACAAAAGTCAGGATTACACACACCAAAATATGGGGGAGAAAACCTTATACAACCTAATAGTATACTGACTATAAATTTTGGTGCACAGAACATGACCCATTGACCTCTCTAAATCCAAATAAAAAAATCACCATCAAATATGAGTCTGAAACATCTCACCATGGAGTCCTCCCATAATGTTTTTAATCAGTATATATTCACAACCAAATACAGGACAATAGATATCAAGAACACATACAAATAGTATAAAAGGTTTCCTTAAAAACAGAACGTTAGACAAGAAAGGGTCTTGGGCCACTTGGATGTGTACTGTATGTTTGTTAATGAAATGAATAAATAAATAAATAAATAAATAAAATTCTCTGTTGGCTGTTTTAGACTAAATTAGACACAGAATAAAAACATTATGTATTAACTATTGAACATAGTTTATGAGACCAAGTGCCAGAAGAATTTAGCAAGGAAATACTGAATTGAGGAAATGCCAGACCTGGCATTTACAGCAAAGGAACAAGAATCAAGAATTACCTCTTTACAGGTAGGGAAAATCACTGACTTAAGAAGTTGATATAGTGTTTCCCGAACCAGTTTATCATCATCACTAATGCTCACGCAGCTTCTATAACGCAAGTTTATGCAATCTCAACTCTGTTGGGTATTTAAGAAAAATATCCCTAATGCCGATCAAAGCATCTTGGAATAAAAAGAGGAAGTCGTGTTAACAAAATGGCCAATCAATATAAAGAACCTCAAATTTAAAACAAGTCTCTCAAAGGCAGTTATAATAGTGAATTACTTCAAATTCAACTTAACACAGTTAATGACTTAATAAATCACATAATAATACGGCGGATACCTACATGCAAAAATCAAATTAAAGTCATACAAAACCATCAGTAACACATTGGACAACATGGTAACGCAAATAACAATGACAATGTAGCAATTTTATTGCAAACAAATTGTATAATTCACATTATTTAAAAATTATGATAAGTAGTTTTTTCAAGATCACGACAATAATGTTGAACTGAATGAAATTGTAGGGTAGTTATTGTGGTAACTAGAAGCTCTATAGTTTAGATAGGATATCTACTGTATGTAAACTTTCTTGATAATAAAAAAAAGAAAGAAAAATATTTATGGTTTTTATCTTTTTTGGGGGCTGAGGAATAATATGCTAGGGCAAGGGACAATAACGGAGCACCAAAAAAGAAGCAAAGCAAGACAAAATAGAAACCATAAAAACAAAAACAAACAAAGCTAGAGGACTGCATCAGCAACATTCAACTTCACAGGCTTCTGACAGCAATGGGAGCCTCTACACCAGAAAGGGACCATGAAAAATTGATCCTAGAAGTCCAAGCACCCAAACTCATGCACAGCTTGATTGCTTGTCTAGGCCAATTCTTCTTTGAAGCTAACAGCACATTAATGTCACCCACCAATAATGGTATCATATCAATAGACCAAAAAGAAAAATATTTCATGTCAAAAAAAGGGATTCTTTTTCAAGCAACCACTTCATGTATAATATCCCATCAAATGAATAGCCTATCAAGAAAATATTTCTTCAACATAATGTAACCAGAATTATATTCTGCCAAGACAATAAGAAATTTCACAGTTTGAAAGAGGCAAGCAAGAATAACATCTCCAAGGAAGGGGAAAGCATCAAGCTTGTGAGAATCAAATGGTTTCAACTTCCAATCCACAAATAGTATAAATTAATAAATCAAACACAATAAACAAAAAATATAAATGGTTTGGCAATGTGCCTACATCCACGAAGATCAAATCCACTATGCACCATAAGACTACAAAGCTCAAAGCCTCCGGGCCAATGAGTGGGGCCTCCACAGGCCCATTACAATAAATCTGATTCAACAGTAAAAAATACAATGCACCCTATGAAGCACGGGCACGGACACAAGACACAGGACACGGTGATTTCAAAAAAATTGGGATACAAACAGAGCGGGGGACATGGCAAATTTTTTTTTAATTTATTTTTATATATATTTGCTATGTAGATTAATATTATGCTACCAAATAATCAAAATTAATAAAAACTAACATTAATTCAATATATAAATATATATATATATATATATAAGCCACTATATTTAAACAAATTAATAAATTATCTATATTTGGACACGCGTGTCCCCGGCGTCCTGAGTGTCCCAACAAAACAAGAAAATGTGTGTCCCAACCATGTCCTCGGCGTGTCCTCGTGTCCCCGCCATGTCCTCTCGCAAAAAAATAATAATAAAAAATTAAAGGGACAAGCCATTTAGCATGTCCCATACGTGTCCCGGCGTGTCTCGTGTTTGACACCGCTATGGTTCCTATTTTGAAGCATCCATGCTTCATAGAATACACCTCATAACAAAAGGTGAGCTTACATTACTATTCATTTGTAGGTCCACAGGTACATCCATTCAACCACTATTATAGCAATCCTTTACACTAGTATAGAGTTTTAGATTAATAACAAAATACCTTTTCGGACTTTGGAATTGTGATGAGATGTTTGCTGAAGAAGCTCTTTCAATGTCAAACCTTTTTTGCTCACTGCCAAACCCGCCTTTTCTGACGCTACACTCTGCTCGGGAAGGATAATGGCTGCTCATAATCCACAAAATAGCACTTTCTTTAGGAATGTAATTCTTGTTCTTTTCAACAACATTAATTCAACTCAAACTTGTTGGCATTTAACGTAAATAGAAAAAGAAAAGAAAAGGAAAAAAAAAGGAGGGGGGTGTTCAGTTGTTATCTAATATATATATATACTAGATAATTAAGGCCTTGTTTGGTTTGTGTTTCTCAAAAAATTTTGAGAAAAATTCTCTACAAATAAGTTTTTAAAAGTAATCAAATCAAACAAATTTTTTTCAAAAAATTTCCCAAAACTTGTTTGGTTTACAAGTTTTCCAAACAAATCTCTCTCTCATACACATCAAATCAATCACTTTTTCCAAAACTCTCTCTCAAAATAATTTTCAAAACATCTTTTGAAAAAAACCAAACCAAACAATTTTTCGTACTTTTTATCTCTAAAACTCATCTCCCAAATTCAAACCAAACATACCCTAAGATTTGCTAAAATTGTTGCATTGTTTATCAATTTTTTTCATTTTTCCTTTCAGACATTTGGAACTGGGAATATTACTTTATTCCTCTTATTGGCATAGAATCATCTATCATGTAATTGAAAAATATGCCATGCCACTTCAATTCTATCTAGGAAAGTTCTATCATTTGAACCTTGACAATAAACATAAATGACATGAACTTAAACGACATAGGGAGCAAATATATATTCTATCTATACTATTATTTATGTGAAGGCTAAAGTTGGTGTTGACGTCTCATTTTTTGGATTTCACCAAAATACCCCTATAGTAGTAGTTACATGGCCAGTAATGCCCTAAATTCAGGGTTTTTTTTCTCTTTTTTTTTTTTTTTCCAAATCTCTCAACTTTTGATTTTTCCAAATTCATTTCAATTCTCATATTTTGAATTCAATCATACAGTTTACAATCTTATTTTTCTGAAACAAAATGATCATATGCAGAGTCACTTCTAGTATGTATGTATATATATATATAGAAAGCATTTGAAGTACAAAAAGACATTACCTTTGGATTTGATTTCAGTGCTTGTAGCATTTTTTGGCGGTGGCAATTTCCGACCAATCTTTCGTTTTATTTTCTACGAAATAAAAAATAAAAAAATCAATAAATACAGTAAAAGAAAAAAGCATTTAAAAATCAATTTTTAAAAAAATAAAAAGTTACTTTTGAAGTCGACACCGCGCTGTTGCTGCTTCTTTCGGGGAGCCTTAGGCCTCACCATTTTGCACTGTAATTAAAACCCACATGAAAACACAAGCAAACTACATTAGCACTACAAGACTACAACAATATTATAATCTCATCATTCTGTTTGATTGCCAGGAAAATAGTGGAAGAGAAAGAAAATAAAACAGAAAATAATTACAGATATCGCAGGGCGAGGAAGAAAAGCGGAGAAGAATAAGAGAGGAAGCGTTGGCAATTGATTACAGTGCTTGGATGGCTTATTTAAACTATTCTTCTTTCCTCTTTGTTTTTCTGTAAGGCTAGGGCTTTTTTGCTGTGGTCTAGTAGGCCCATTAGGGTTTTTGGTTCAATCGAGCTGAACTCGGCCATGTTTGGTTATCCACATGAAACGCTTGGGCTTAACCTGCAGTCCTCAAAAGGAACCTGAGGCCTATCATGGTTTCGCTATGCTATTTTTTTTTTTTTAGCTATGATAAAAAAAAATTAGTTATGCAATTATTTTACTTATAACTTCTTTTTTTTTTTTTAACTCAGAAAATTAAAGGCTCCATTTGGTGGAGCTTCAAACTTTAGTTCTACCTTTATTTTGAACACGTGTTTGTTTATACTTTTTAAAAATTAATTTACACTCATTTTTAAAAACTCATTTAATGCAGAAAAATTTGACTAACCTATTGCCGTCTCTCAACATCCAAATGGTTGACCGAATAGTGCACAAATTTATTTTAACAATTGCTACCTTTTATTTTTTATATTTAAAATAAATTAAAAAATCAAAAAAAATTAAAAAAATATGAGCTTTGAATAGAATTTTGAGTTGTGTATTTGGTTATAAGTTGAAAGTTTTGTATCAAATTTCATATGCCACATCGAAAATTCCACACTCAATTCAAAACTCTTTAAAACTCATTTACCAAACAAATTTTTCACACTCAAATCATAATTTCAAAATTCACAAACTCAAAATACAACTCTATATTCTCAAATTATATTTAGAAAATCCTACCAAAAAGCTACCGGTTATTCTATTTTTTCTTTTAAATATACACTATAGTGTTTCCCAATGAGGATATGAACCGCTGAGCCTTGTTTTGTATGATTTTTATACTCTCCATCCTAAAATATTAGTCTATTTGAATAATTTAACTCTTTTTGGTAATAAATTATTGCATTCCAAAAATAAGTTTAGAAAAGTAACATTTGATACTAAAATTATTATACTACAAAAAATATTATTGAATTTAAAAGAAAGACAAAATAAAAAAATCATATTATTTTAGTCCTTACTTTTTAAAAAAGAACTAATACTTTGGAACAATGAAAAATTGAACAAGTGACTAATATTTTAGGACGGAGAGAGTATATCGTTTATAAAAAAAAATTAAATCAATTTGATAATTGTAACTTATTTATTTTATCAATTTTTTTTTTTTAAAAATAAATCCATGTTTGTTTTTAAAACATACTATCTTTTATTTTTTAAAAAATAATAAAATAAAATATTAAGAGATTTGTCATAAAAAAACAGTTTCACTTATATTGTTCTATTTATGTTTTATATGATTGATTTTGTTTCCATAGACTTATTGTTGGGTTTGTGATGTTTTCTCCCCCTCTAGCTTGTTGTTTTGTTAGAATATGGATGATAGGTGTTTTGAGAAGTAAATTAAAAGTTAATTTTTAAATTTTTTTAATAAAATGTAAAAAAAATAAAGAGATAATATTACTCAAAAAATCTAAAAATAAAAAATTAGCTTTTTAATTAACTTGACAAAGTAAGCCAAAATCAAGGTGTAGGGCAATGCAGAGCACAGAGGTGTCGGAATAATTTGTTATTTTAGAAGGAGATGGTACTAAGGAAATAAATGATAAAGTATATGAGAGATAAAAATTAATTAGCAATGAAAAGTGGAAAAAGTAACGAAAATTTCTACCCATAAATCCCATATAAATAGAATGTTATTCCATTTAGTCCTAAGAGTTTTTTTTTATAAAGATTCGGATTGGTCCTCTCATTTATTTTTAGGAAGGTTTATATGTGTTTACCGAGTACCCTTTTTGTGTGATTAATTTGGGAACAAATTGGTGCGCTTGTAAGCCAGATTTGTTTGTAAGACGGAAGATAATATTATGTGGTGTGGTGATTTGGTGGAGTGTATCACGCGGTGGATGGTTTTTATTCTCCTTTAGGATTGTTTAGTGTTGGTTTTGCCATTTTCGAAAGTGAACGTGGGGTTTGCGTAGTTAGGTGTCTCCCGCACGATGCCACAAGGTTTGTACATTGTTTATTTTTTTTTTTTTTCTACAGCGGTCCTGATGTGTGTGTGTTTTCATGGATTGGGGGATGGGTAGTCGCTTTTTTTGTTTGGGGTTTTTGTTCGGTAAGTTAGATCATGTTCCCTGCTCATTGCTCAATTTTTGATTGGGAGTTTATTTACCATTGCACACCAAGAAATATTCACATTGATGCATTGATTTTTGTTTCAACCAACTAAAAAAATCCATCAAGATGGAAATCCACTTAAAAGGAAAGAACATTTATATTGACAAATACACTATGTTTATTTTACCAAAGGTACCGTAAAGAAATATTCACATTGATTGGGGAGACGCAAGTATTCGCCATTGTTTATTTGGGGTTGTGTGGTGTAGATCGCCGTGTGTGTGTTGTTAATGGCATGTGATGGTTATATGAATTGCGCATTTGTTTATTTATTTTTTTTCATTGTTCTTGCCGTAAGGTGTTTGTATGTTGTGATTTGTATGAACGTTATCCGTATGGGGTTGTCATGGTGTTTTGATTCGGGCAACCGTTTAACCGAAAAACGCGACATGTAATTTTGCTTTGTTCGTGATAAAATGCACATCAATGTATTGCATTTTCTTGTACCCAATGTGTGATTGCTACTGATGTTTTTGATGCATAGGTGTGGATATTGCACTTTAGTTAAGTTGTCACGTAGATGGCCAAAACCACGTCATGGTTCATTTGTGTTACGTCATTCCACATTCTAGTAGGCTGCTATTGATGTTATTTGTAAAGCTTTATGGGTTGGTGCCAGGTCTTATGTACATGATGTTCATATCTCTGATTACAATAGTTCACAGGATTGCGATGATGA